>JANFCV010000200.1:600000-841955 GCA_024500475.1 Phthorimaea operculella
CTTGGCTACTTTTCCCAAGATTTGGACAATATATTAAATAATTTACAATCTTTACTTTACTCCAAGATGCAAGTTATTTTTTAATAGCCTCCCTACTCTTGTCAATATTTGAGGTTCTATCTAATAAAATCTAGCCAACCATCTCTCTCTAAATGGGCCAAATTTGGTGTGTTTAATTTAAATGGATTCTGAATTATGAAGGAGTGAAAAGTGGGCCCCAAATGGTTCGTGTAATATATAACACATCGTGCGGTCCGCCAGTTCTTTGCTTGAACTTGGCTGGACACGCTACAGCGTGCCTAGATATAACAACACATTTTTATGTCAAAAGAATTTTAGTAGTCGACATAGAATTAACAGTTTTCCGATAAACCTACGGATGTTTTTAAAATCATGTACCTACCTAAGTACTCGTACCTTGTACGATCGTTACTTTCAACAACAATGTTTGCAATTCCAGCAAGCGGGAGCTGTCCAGATGTTCGCAGACTACGACAAGTGCGTCGGCAATTACTTCGTTGACGCTGATGGTAACCAGTTCTTGGACGTCTACACTCAAATATCCTCGATACCCATTGGTTACAACCACCCCGAGTTGTTGTCAGCATTCAACAATGATCACAACATTGTAAGTAGCTATCGTAGGATTCGTAGGTACCTACCTATAGATAGGTACCTGCGTAGGGTAGGGACATAACTAAACCTAACCGTATTAGTTAAATTGTTCGAAAATTTTACAAAGGGCCAAAAATAATCTAACCGACCAATAATTTTTGGATATTACGGTTTTATTTTGAAATGATTTACCTATGTGATTAGGTTTTTTTTTAATATGATTGACAAACTAGAGGCGTGGCGTGTCTCTTGCAAATGTTTTTTTCCAAACAAAACACAAAACATGGGCGTAGTTATTCAAATTTTTGCTTTGAAAACAGATGAGCAGGAGACACGACACGGCTTTTATAGGTCGAATTGCCACCTTCAGTGTAAAAGCAAAACGTTAGGTGCCTATAGCCGTGTCTCCTGCTCATGTGTTTCCCAAACATAACACAAAACATTGATGTACATTGCGGCGTGGAAATTCACATTTCTATAATTACACCGCAATGTAGATTGGTGTTTGATGTTTTATGTCTTTTGTTTGGAAAATACATGAGCAGGAGACATGACGTATTATCCAAAAAGCGTAACACACATACTTAAACCTATTTAAAAAAATATACAATATCCAGTCCTGTTTTCCCGAAATGTTCATTAAATGATGCAGAAATGCTTAATTTAATAAATTTTACCTAATCTAAATGTAATCGAATCGTATCGGAAAATTTATTTGCCTCCATTTTATAATAAAAAGGGAAACTATTTCATAAAAGAATTTCATTTTAAATTCACTCTTTCATCAACATTAAGTTTACTTGCAGGTACCTACACTTGAAATTTATTACCTGGCAGTCAATAAATAAATTATGTATGAGAATTAATGGCTAAACTTTTCCCTTTCAGAAATCATTAGTAAATCGTCCAGCTCTGGGTGTATTCCCCGGAATGGACTGGCCGCAAAAGGTGCAGAGCGTGCTAATGTCCGTTGCACCAGCAGGCCTGACCAGCGTCTTCACCATGATGTGCGGCTCTTGCTCCAACGAGAACGCGTACAAAGCTGCCTTAATCCGGCGGCGCACGAAAGAAAGAGGAGGCTCAAAAGACTTCTCAAATGCAGAAAATGAATCGGTTATGTGTAACATTCCACCAGGCGCGCCAGATCTCTCGATTATGTCATTCAAGGTGAGTTTGTTGAGTATTATACAGATTACACAGCTGGTAAAAAGCTAAGTAAATAGAGATCAACGTACATACTAGTTCAGTTGAGTACCTACCTACAATTTATGTGTCTACTAACGACACGTTTTTTATTAAGTAAGTAAAAACACTTTATTGCACAAAAAAAAAACTAAGTTGCAATAACAACTTAAACTGAAATGCGCAAAGGCGGCCTTATCGCTAAAAGCGATCTCTCCCAGACAACCTTTGGATAATGGAATAGGAAATAGAAAACAGAGCAGTGCGAAAGCAATGAAATGATAAAAGAGATAAAACCAAATTTAAAATTAAACCTGATTTACCTAATACATACCAAAAATACAACATAATACTTTACTTATTACCGATTCAAATTGATAAACAAGAGGTATGACACGAATGAACAGGGTAGTGGTAGTCAGGTAGTGGATCAACATAGAAATTGATCTGTTAGATAATTATAGGTTTCTTTCGATCTAACCAAAAAGTAAGGTAAATGAAAATAAAACTGCCTACGAAAATGGAAATAAAACTATTATCACAACGATCAGCTTATCTTTTGGTTACCTACAATTACAACCGTCCCCAAAATACTCCTTTCACATTTGCAGGGTGGCTTTCACGGTCGTACCTTCGGTTCTCTGTCGACCACGCGATCCAAGCCTATTCATAAGCTGGACATCCCCGCGTTCCATTGGCCTGCAGCACCCTTCCCACAATACAAGTATCCACTCGAGAATAACGTCCGGGAAAACGCTGAAGAAGACAAGAGGTAACGTGAAATCGATATTTTCTATGAGTGACCAGAGTAAACCACTAAATAAAGCGCGAAATTCCAAGTAAACAGTTCTTGAAATCGCTTTATCCACAACGGCAGAACCATCAATATGGAGCTGTTCTTGTTACTCCTAACTTCCCGAGACATCACAATATCATGTTTCATAAAAATTCATACGATTGTAACAATGATCCTATGTTCATTCAGTGTACCTATTGGGATTTTACGCACTGAGTTCCAAATTATTTCCCTAAATGAAATTAAAAAATATTAGCTTTCCATGTTTGAAATTCTTTAAATTTAAAAAGCCTCGTCTATGCATTTTCAGATGTCTGGCAGAAACGGAAAGGCTCATAGAAGAGTACAAAAAAGTTAGTCCCATTGCCGCTGTGATCGTAGAGCCGATCCAAGCCGAGGGTGGCGACAATGAGGCATCGCCCGAGTTCTTCCAAGCCCTTCAGAAGATTTGTAAACAAGTAAGGTTCCCGTCATATTCTTATCCTCGCTTTGAACAGAGCACCGTTTGTAAACAGGTACTTTTGCAAATTGCACCGATTGCAAACTGGAATGCTGGACCATTTTCGAATTGGACAAAGTGCGCATAAATTGCATACTTCTAAGTCGTTTCTTCATTACTGAAGGTCGTGTCTGCATAGATTCTCTTCTTCCAGGTTCTTTATAATATTCCTCCATGTGTCTCTGTCTTCGGCATTTTTTAAGGCTGTGTAAGGCCCATAAGATTTTTTATTTGATCTGATCAGCGTGTGTATAAATAGCATAGATTATCTTACTTTTTAGAAAGCACACTGCTGCTAGTGACGGAGTACCTACAAAATGGCAAAAAATCGATACGATTGAAGTCAGGCATGTTTAATAACCAGTGTCGTATTTCTTATTTTCAGAATGACATCGCGCTTATCATAGACGAGGTGCAAACGGGCTGCGGGCCGACGGGCAAGATGTGGGCATACGAGCACTTCAACCTGCCGAGCCCTCCTGACATAGTCACATTCAGCAAGAAGATGCTCACGGGCGGGTTCTTCTTCGCTGGCGACTTGAAGTGAGTTTCATTACGAAATCTACTGGATATAAACCAGTCAAAGACGGACAAGATGTGGCCGAGCGTGGGCGTTGTGTATACTTGCAGAACTAAAAAACAAACCAAAATATTTCCAACTGTTTTCAGCCCACCTCACCCTTACCGCATCTTCAACACATGGATGGGCGACCCAGGCAAACTGATCCTACTAGAGAAGGTGCTCAAAGTTATCCAACAAGAGAAGCTGTTGAACCTGGTGAACGAGTCTGGCAAGGTGCTCAAGTCCGGCCTCCACGGGCTGGAGAACGAGTTCAACCATCTCATCAACAGCGTGCGTGGCAGGGGAACGTTCCTGTCGTTCAACTGCGCTACTCCTGAACTCAGGGATAAACTCGTCAACAAATTGAAGCAGAATGGTAAGTTATTCATGTGAGATGAGACTACACTATACAAATAGGAACATACGTCTGCGAAAATAATATACAACAAAACATACACACGTAAATGGAAAAGCCCTTGGGAAAAGGTCATAATTTACGTAGATACCTACTCCTACATTTCCTTACACCTACACAGGATTTGTTTTCTGTTCCTAAAATACGAATGATTGCCAGTATTACCTATAAGTAGTTTATGTATTTACCAGGATAGTAATTTGTCAGATCATTGCATTTCCAGTGACTTGTATGCCAAGTAGTTAAACAAGTCGTAAGTTAGGACCTATTTTAACACTCATTACTCGTTAATATTTTTATGATTATGCATGCACAACTGTTAGCGTTTCTTGAAAACAAATAAACCCACATTGATGTAGGTAAGTACTTGTTACGACTTCTAGTACACGTATGTTGGAAATTTCTAAGCGAATACAGGGTGGTATCGAGCGACCGGCTGTCTTGAACTGAACAACTTTCTCCAACGATCAATGGTTTTGAGAGTTTGCTGATACTGTAGTAAAATGTATTCTGTAGAGGCCAAAATATACCACCACAACACAATAAAACCCTCGCCCTAAATACATATTAATAATTACATACATAATATTTTACTACTTAGTTTAGCATAAAAACTGAACTACACTACATAAGAATTACCAAAACAGCCACAGCAGTCCACAGCTAGACGTAAGCATAAGCCTCCCCCTATCGAAGGGCCGTACTCACCACGATTGGCAGGCAAGCGTAGTGCAATATGTTGCATTTACAAGAAACACTACTGCCCATTCCCTGAATATCCCTTAGTCGCTTTTTGGGTTAGAATTGGGGTGATGCTATTCTAAACCGGCATCATACGGCACTATTTTATTATTTTATCGAAAGTTGGTTAAAAATAATAATGAATGGTATGAAAGTAAGTAGGGTAGGCAATAATATGTTACCTAATTCGATAATTTGGTTAATTATTGATTTGTTTTCTTTTTCTCAGGTGTGCTGTCCGGTGCTTGCGGAAACGCAGCAGTGCGCCTGCGACCAGCGTTAGTGTTCTCGCCGAGTCACGCTAACATCTACTTGGATATCCTCCAGAAAACACTCAAGGAGCTCTAAACTATACCTACACGTTCTGTCTGGTTAACAGGGCCTGTAAGCGCCACGTCTCAGACAGTCAGATGTGTTGATTGATAAATAGATAAGTACAGTAGCAATAAGTTGGATGGCTTTAGGGTGTTCCTCAAAAATTGAGTCGATATGGCAATAAAAAGCCGCTGTGTTTGTTCGCTAGAAATACATACAACAAATGGCCAAAAACTAAGATATGGCCAAAATAAGCTCTGGCATAGGTAAACCACCGAATTCATTTTCGCCGCACGATTTACTTAGTTCTTGGATCGTGTCAAAAGTTAGTTCTATTCGTTAGCAAATTATTTTTCATCTTTCCAGCTGATAAGTACAGGCTTCCCGCGTAAATCTTTGTGGAAAAGTCACTTTTGCTCACTCAATAAGGCAGTGATTTGAATTTGGAACATCTTATTTTTGAAATTACTCAATCTTTTTTTAAAGTACGGTCGTTCAAATAGGCCACATTTGACAGCTGTCAAACCAATACTAGAAGACATGTCAACAAAGAAAAATAGACCTTATTTCATAGCATTAACATGATTTTGACAGATGTCAAATATGGCCTATTCGAACGACCGTACTGTAACGCGTTTTGTTTATATTTGTTACAATTTGAACACGTTTTGTTTCTCTGGCCTTTTACACTTGACATTAGCACAAAGTATACTAAAGCCGTGTCTCCTGCTCATGTGTTTACCAAACATTGGTTGGTACATTGCAGGCATGTGAATAGGCGCGTCCACACTGCGCGAGGCAAATGCTCGTGAGGCATACGCTCGTGTGGCTCGCGAGCCAATTCGACCCAATTTGGACGCGTACGTTTGAGTTGCATACGCGCGCTCGCCCGAGCATGACCTTGGGTGAGCCCGAGCGTATGTCTCGGCAATTTCCTCGCGCAGTGTGGACGCGCCTAATGACTACGCCGCAATGTACATCGATATTTTATGTTTTGTTTGGAAACACACGAAGATGAGACACGGCTTAATAGTGCCATAATCCGTAGCCATAATTACAAAATACGCACCTAAACGCGAGCTTTTGCATTTTCTTACTGGTAGAGGTAAAGTTGTCTGTACCACACGAGAGCAAATTCATTTTTAACTCGGGCTTTTGAAATTTTTGAATCCCTTGCTACAAATAAACTTCGCTCTCTTGTTGTACAAATTACTTAATATTTAATCTATCTCATTGAGAAACTATTCAATATTCAAAGTATTGTTCTACTTTTAAGGAAATAAATCGTACAAACAGTATTTTCTTACGATAAATACAATAGTAATGCAATAGTAGGTGGGTAGGTCAATGACCTGCCTGAAATATAGTTTTTGCATTTTTATTGTATTTCTTTTTTATTTATCAGATACAATGTATTTTACTTTTCCGTACAAAGTTTTATCATTATTATATTTAACAGTATAACAATATCTATATTTTTATTTATTTCGCATTCCTGTAACGTTTTTTTAAGTTTATTATTTTAATATTTTATATTGATTTTATAGATATTAGATAAAATAAGATCTGTGAATGTGAATGAATACACAGAAACAGAGCCTCAACTTTGTCTTCCAATTAAACGTTAAATAAATATTCTAAATTGCATTTTGCATTACCCACCTATAATCACCCCTCTGTACCTCCAGAATCTACAAAATCTATGAATCTAATCTAATCTTCGTAGCTAACACCGAAGCCATGTCTCCTGCTCATGACATGTGTTTCCAAACAAAACAGAAAACATCAATGTACATTGCGGCGTGGTCATTCACATTTCTTTATTGACGCTGAAATGTAGGTAGGTAGGTACGTACGATGTTTGATGTTTAGTTTTGTCACCCATGAGGGAACCATGGTATAATAAGATACTCCGCCTGGTATTCCGTTCCGAGACTCGTGGACCACGTGACCAACACATGTCTACGTCATCATGCTTGTGGGTTACCAGAACTACCCACTCTTATGATGTTTTTTGTAAATCATTTATGATACTCTTAACTAATAAATACAATTGAAGTGTTGTTGTAAAGTTCAAGTTAATACACACGTAAATTTAAATTATAAAATTATTAAGAAATATTTAAGGTCACTTTTCTGAGATTGAATTTACCCCATAACGTATTTTATTGAAATAAAATGGCAATACTAAGTGACGTTGTCTTGTGTTTCTCTGGGAAGGAAAGACCATGTTTTATTAGACTATGGAGGGAACAAGACACGGGTTTACTATGGCAGGTAGGTAGGTAATAAAGGCACTATATAGTGCGTTTCATCCTCGGTTTCATCTTATAGTTCCTATGGCGTCATATTGGTAGCATTGGAAATTTTATGTAATATTATTACCGCCAACATTACCGCCATATAATTTACATACAAATTTCCAATGCTACCAACATGACGCCATAGGAACTATAAGGTCACCACTGTCAAAGAATACTAACTATAGCTAACCGCTCCACTGTCGCTGTCCACCATGGTATAATAATAGACTATGCTGTCCACCACCGTGATGATGATTTGTAGAAAGTTTTTACTTCGCTAATAGACCAAACCGTTGCGGTCACGCGTGCCATTCATGCACTTGTTAATATTAGATAGCTCACGTTTTGTCAATTTATTATTTTCGGTTTACTAAACGACACGCATGCCATGTTTTAGGGTTCCGTACCCGTGGGGTAAAAATGGGGACCTTATTTATTAGGTAGGTACCTACTATTACTGAGACTAAGCTGTAGGAAGGCTGTAGGTGTAGGATTATTCTGTCACTAGCCGTATTTCGTTAGTGGTGATAGTTAGAAAGCCAAAATTTACGGATATGTCATATTTCTGCTGTAGAGTAACTTTAAAATTAAGGGGGGCTCAGCACAGTAATCGACCAGGTTTTTAAAACGATTTTATCTGTAATACTCGTATTCACGTGATGTTCGAAGACTGTTGTCTCATGGTCGGCAAATAGTAAAGACAGTTGGTTTGGTCTACAGAATGTATTGTAGGTAGGTAGGTACTTATGTATTAGGTACTGTTGAAACCGTTGAAACTCTAACAACCAATACTAAAAACCAGAATAACATTAAAATTTAAGAGGGTTCCGATATAACAATATATTTTTATGTAATTTTCATACATTAGGTATGGTACGTGCCTTCATGCGCGAGTCAAACTCGTACTTGGCCGTTTTTTTTACCCTAGATACAACTTGCAATTCGACATATTCGGAATTGTAAAAAAAATTAAATAGAAAAAGCTGATGGGAAAATAAGCAGAAGAAATATTTTTTCAGATACTAGGTACCTACCTACATGTATATCAAATGCAAAGATGAACGCACGGAAATGACAATGAACATAACAGTTTAACCACAGTTTTCACTGGCCTCGTTCACGCGTATTTCGTTTTGGAGGCACATTAGTAAAACTTTTCGGAGGCTCTTGAATTGTTTGTGCATGCCCATCCCATTTACTTATTTGGTTCATGCACATTATACCTACCAAGTTACCAAGATAGGTTTTTTTTCAGTTAGGTCAGGATCTCTATTTTTAAGTACCTAGGTACTTATTCGCTCGCATGGTAAACTTGCTACTATTTTTTGCTTCTATCGATCTTCTATCACACGTATTAATTTACTACCCAATTCCATTTCATACACACAAAAATTCACACCAACCCTAGAAAAATCGAGGAATAAAAAAGAGATGTGTTGTTTTACCACACGTTGCCGACTTCCGTACCTCCCTACTCCCTACACGATTTCAGGAATCAGAGAGGCGAACTCCAAGTTATTGCCGTGTGTAGTAGAATCGATGAAAAAGAAGGAGGCACTGATTTACAAACTATTGACATTTATTGCGATATTGTAGTAGGGACTAAAATATATTAAAAAAATATATAGGTTAATTGTTTAAGATAGATAATAGAGGAAGTTCGGGAAAATTGGACAACATTCTTTTTATTGGATAATAATAATATCACTACCATAATTTTTTTGAATAGGTTATTATTTTTAACCAACTGCCAACGTATATGCTTTTCGAGAGTATGTATTACAATACAATACAATACAATAACTATTTATTTGCATAAACACGGTATAAAAGATGTTAAGGCTAAACGTCAGACTAGTGGCGCCCCCAAACAGGAAAAAATCCCTGGCTGATCACGCTGGTCATCTGGAGCCCAATTTATGAATTGCCGACAATAACTAACCACAAAGCATAAATAAATCTAATAAAATGTATAAAAATTGGTATCCATGAGTTATGTAAGTGCACTTACATAACTAAAGTGCACAGTTTTTCCAAGGTTTTACTGATTCTAAAAATTCTTTGTTGTTAGTTATTGTCGGTAATTCATAATGTGGTTTCTTAATCACTTGCGTATTCAGTCAGTGAATTTTTTTCACTGAGTGGTGCTAGTGTCGCTAACGTTGAGCCTTAACATAAATGGATTTTCAGTACGGTACATGTTTAGCTAACTTATACTATTAGCATGCAATTTTTTTTAAATTGTTAATTAATTAAATGGATACATTATCAGATAATAATAATTGATTAACGTCATAAAAGCAGCATTGCATTTTAGCACAAAACAATCTCGTAGTAAATCTTTTAAATTCATCCAGAATTTTATTGAATATTCTGACCCCCATAGCTGAACAACTTTTATTGTATTTGTTTATTCGAGGAATATCATTAAACACTAGTAATTCGGGGTCTCTTCTAGCTCTAGGGTTTCGTTCACATGACTTTTTAAAATTATTCATATTATTTTTTTTATAAAAATACACATTTCAAAAATATAAAGCGTTGGAAGAGGCAATATACCAAGTTCTTGAAATATGGAACACACGATTCATCTGAAGGAATGCCCACGATGGCTCTGATGCATTTTTTTTGGGGCAACAATGCTCTATAGCGGTCTGTGCTGTACCCCCAAGTTATCAAATTCATGTGTGTTTTTACGAACTACAGGAATAACAGCTGGGCGGATCTTGACATGTGAGGTGTCGTTATATTTATCGCAAAATATCGCGAATTTTTATCGCAAAATACCACTTTGAAATTACTGCTGTCGGGTATTTGTTTTTAATCTGCTTGTTCGGATAACATTTTTTTTAAATAGGGTTGTAAATAATTAATTTATAATATACAAGGTTACTTTAGATAACATACAAATATTTGAAGGCCATGTTCTACTAGCTAAGCTGAACAAATTATACATTAAATATTTAAAAAAAAAACATACTAGTGACGAACATTTTTAACACGTTTTTATGGATGGTCCTAATTTTTTAATCATGATAACGAGGGTATTTATTATACGTATTAAATATAATCATCATGTATCTACTTCTCTTGTATGGAAGGTTTAAAATAAATAGTAAATAAATTATTCACTAAAACAAAACAAAATAATAAAAAAGAAAGTAACACTGGAATATACGAAAAATCACTACTTAAGATTTTAGCTTACACAATCATCATCATCATCATCTTCCTGCCCTTATCCCAATTACTTGGGGTCGCTTACACAATCATCATGCAAATATATAAATAGTATTGAAAAAATGTAAAGTCAAGGCAGTCCATTTTTCATTTTCCAGAATCTCAGTAAACGCACGCGTGTAGCGTCATACTTCGCCAATCTTTCTATATTTAAGACTGCTTAGGTTGATACTTACGTATATTTGTCTAGTTCTAATTATAGTTTCCCTTGCGACGACGCGCGAAAATAGCTCCCATACCTCTGTAAGATCTTTCATTCGACTTGCTACTTTGTTCTTAAAATATTATCCGGAAAGCATGCTGCATGTATAGAGGGTAGGTACGATAAACGACGACATTGGCATTCACGACATCAACTCCACTAATTATAACTCATCATTTGGCTATATTTCGTTTTGATTATTACTTACTTTACTTAACCTAATCTACATCGTGACGTTAGGTTTGTAGGTAGGAACTGTAACCGTAACGTAACTGATTTTGTTTTTTACGTTAAGTATTTTTTTTTATTATAGTAAACAAAATTAAAATTTGACTTCTCTTAGTATAGTTGAAACAATAAAATATAAACCAGAATTATAATGATCAAGAAACGCCACGAAATAAAAATGTTATCTAATGAAGTGAGATTGTAGCGGCTCTCCCGCGGCGCCCAAAGCACGGCACGCGCTATTTTCGCGCACGAATGATTGAAATAGATCACTACCGAAATATTATTTTTACTCGTAAAACTTCACAAGAACGTGACGTATTTTAGGTGACTTGCAATGAAGTTAAATTCAGGTAACAATATTACCTACCTAGAATAGCAGGCGACTAAAAGTGTAACAATGTAGAATTGTAGAGCAATTACAAACTAACTAAGAAAAGAAGAAAAGTGTAGTTTTCGGTTAATTTTATATTTTTTATTGAACTGAAATGCCGGAAACTAGCACAAAAAAAATATTTATGCTAAATCATTCCTCTAATCACTGGCATTACCTACACACGAGTCACTTGATGATCGGTATTCAGTAGGTCACGGGGTCCTGAAAGTGGCACGCACGCTGCTCTACCTAAATAACGCGCTGTCAGTAGGTTGGTAGAATAGATAAAATTATTTTCAGGTTCAAACACAACGGGTTCCTACAAACCTATTTGCGTTCAGAGCAAGTTTGTTGACCTCGTTGACCAACGACCTGTTCCTAGAATACAAAGCCGCATCGTAGCATGTTGTAGTTAGTTAGAACTCGGGCAAGCAAGAGTAATGTACTTATTATTGACATAATATATTAAATTTACCTAGTTATGGTTACAATTGGTATCTGGTAATGTGGACACATTAATCTTACGTTGGAGTTATTAAATATTAATGAATAATAAAAGATGTAAATAAATGTTACGCATGCACCTATGCTATTTTTTTTTTATTAAGAACATAATTAATTAGGTATGCTAACACACATACACTTGCTTAAGCTGTCACATATGTATGTTCATAGGACAAAGTAATGATTATTGCATGATGATGATAGTACTTATAGGTTTATAGGTACTTGCTTTCGCAACACACTAAATGCAACTTTAATATGCAAATTTAGAAAGCTATTGAAAATATGAGAGTAGTACTATGGGTCTATATAACTCGTGTGAATATTCCGTATTAGGTAACTAATGAAATGTTGTGGATTTATTATCTAGTCAAACTTGATTGTCGGGAGGTTTGGTAACTTTCTAGCAAGTAGTAAAAGCTTAAACAGACACTAACTAGGTACATAATTATTTTTATCATATTTAGGTACTTCTAAAAGTAAAGAGGGAATTTAGATGACATCAATCTTTGGTAAGTACATTGAACATTTTTGCATAAAAGAACAATGTTAATTGGCTTTTAGCCTACTAAATAAATAGATAACTGACCATTAATGAAGTAATTGGTCTTAATTCTTGAATTGGAGACAGTGCAATTTAAAACCACGACGCAGGGTTTAATTAAAGTTTATCGACATCAAGATTAAACGCAGTGCAGTCAGTATTAACTAATTACTCTCAAATCTTAGCTACAAATATCAAGACTTGACTTATTTAACAGGTGAATAGCGGTGATAATAAACTTTATTAGAGGAGCAAGATAATTGTATTAAGTAGTTAATACCTACCTTCGAAGATATTTGATTGGATGGAACCCAGGATTGCCGGGTTCTATGTACAATAATGCTAACCATATTCAGGGACATAAAATACAACACAAATTTGTACCTACTCCTCAAATTTAATAAAGTATTATCAACAAGAAGTAGTACATCAAAAGTACAAAAACAGCTATTTATCTTATAAAATTGTGTAAACTATTGCAATAAAGCCTGCAGCTAATTAATGTTTAAGTAAAGCTCTGTTGTAAGATTTTCCCAGTGGCCGACTTTTGTAACCGTGGTCCGGCAGCGTGTGGTGGATGGATGGCGGCGAATGGGCTGGCTCGGCAAGTCTGCACAAGCGGTCGTCTGACCGGTCCAAGTGCGGCACAGCTGGCGGTGCGGCTTTGTTACTCATTGCTGGCCATAATAATTCAGATCCATTAAGAACATTAAGATTAAGTAGTTACCTCGGCTGAGCAAATGGAACGACATTCCCGATGGTCATTTTGAAAATACCAATCTATATTTTGTTAACTACCTACACATAACGAAGAACAAAATCGATCTCGGCAAACATTATTTTATTCAAATAAGATCGGATGGACCAATCGATCTTACTAAAAATAATTATTCTTTACGCAACAGGAAATGTTAAAATTTCTAATATTTATGCAATACAATATGATGTTGATACTGTGTGCAGTGCAACAAGTATACAGCAGTAACTATCAGGGCGTCATTCTTGGTAGGTATGCAAATCAAGGTCTACATTAATAGATAATGCTTTTTATTCTACAAAAATGAACTATAAGAAATCAGCCAAGTGCGAGTCGGACTCGGGACTCTGAAGGGTACCATTGTGTAATATTGCATAAAAATCACGTTTGTTGTATGAAAGCCCCCTTTAAATTCTATTTTTTAATATTTGTTGTCAATGCGTAAATTTTATTAGTATTACCGCTCAACAGATGCAACTTTGGAACCATCATAGATAAAATCGAGCAAAACAAATATGTTTTTTTGTATAGGAGCCCTTATTTTTTTGTTTTTTTGTTTTTGTTGTTATAGCGGGCTAGCGGCAACAGAAATACGGTATCTGTGAAAATTTCAGCTCTCCATATATAACAGTTTATGAGATACAGACAGACGGGCAGACAGCGATGCCCCTTTGGGTACGGAACCCTAAAGAAAAGGTAAAAAAACAACGCTGATAAAAACTAAACCTTCATTTGCTTAGTAGCGTAAGAGAAAAACGATTTAAAGGTTGGAATATTAATGTGTCAATTCGTGTAGTTCACAGAGAACAATGCACTTTCTGCTGCATTTTAGATTTACATCGATGGCAAGTTGCCAGTAATCTATCTGCAACAAAACAAACTACCATATGAATGAACCTGAGTTGCTAATTTGACCAATTTTGCACCTATCTTAGTTAGAGTGACTTTAATAATTGATCAACTGTTGAGGATGACTGAAGAACTTAATAATAATCATTAGCCAAACAATTTTGTACTCCCACTGCCAAAGAAGAATGAACTTCGTCACTTTCACAAGTGACTAATTCGGCCGAAAATCGTACAGTCCGCTATCCGCCCACTAGTGCTATTTTCAATACATCAGATCGCAGAAAACTTATAAGGAGTTATAAATGGATGTTTTATGTCAGGGTCAAAGGTCAGTCTGTATATTTTTGGAAATTATTTACGTACTAAATAATTCACGCACAAAACGGAAACGTTTCTTGCGTACGAATTTCAATCGACTGCACCAAACACCCAACTTCATAATAATAAGGTTTTAAAGACGATGACGTGTTCCAACGCAAGGTTTGCCATATCAGCTGTGGTGTAAAGTGACTGTCTTACGACTGGTCTGCGAAGGTCGGATGATGCCGTTCGTCATACCTACTAGGTATCTACCTATAAACTTATGGATTAAAAAGAAGCAGATTTATTTTTAACTTACGTTTATGTAAGTGTAATGTAATTAATTACAAAGTAAAATAGGTAAAAGTACAACAGTGCATAACACTAATTAATATTTATCATACGTATGAAAATGGGGCAACAGAATAATTATATCAATCAGCTCAGCACTGAGAATACTTTAAGCGCACTGGAAACATATTACTCAATCAATGAATAATTTAAATAATTAAAGACTACATCATTAGTAAGGACGTCTAGTTTATCACAGCAATTTTAGTGAACTGCAGTTTGCAGACACGTTCATAGGTATTCGAATTCGAAACAACTAAAAATAATAAACTGTACTATCCGAAAATATTTGATCGGTTAAATCTTTTACCCTGCTCTCCCCTATTAACAAACGAATCTTTACCGCCACCGCTGCCGCCACCCGCGTCGGAACGCGACTATAGCGCCCTCTCACGGTTTGTCTTCGCTATGACGCGTTTGTATGTCAGTCGATGGATACCGCCAGTGTTCCCAAACCTACCGATTTTTCGGTAGATCTACCGAATTGGGACTTAATCTACCGATCTACCGAATTAAGACAAAAATCTACCGATTTTTCCGTTTTTGGGGTTTTTGCTTAGCAAATGAACCCCGCACCCTTCTATTTTCATGAATTTCATCAAAATTTGGACGATCCGTGCGTAAAGTTCAGTTCCCTTCAAGCGATTCAGATGAAGCGAATGAACTACGTACGACTTCGCGCGAACAAACCGCGCGGCTTTACTTGACTGCCATCACCGTCGCGCGCGTTTACAGCGCAATTTCAGTTCATTTTTTGATTGTATTTGTTCGCGAGTTGCAAAAAGGACTTAATTTTGCTCATTTTCTAAATCTACCGAATTCTACCGATTTTTCGACTGAGAATCTACCGAAATTATTATTTTTGGTTTGGGAACACTGGATACCGCGCAGTCGGAACGTTTGTTATAGTAGGTGCGGTTACCAAAACGTTGACGCTGCCTATGCTTTGTCTTATCGTGTCCTGATATTCTAGGTTTGATGGGTTATTTTATTGATTTTGTGTGCGAGAATTTTCCACTGTCTGATCGTTTGTTAGTGTAATTCAGTGAATCGAATCAGTGTGAATAATAATAAAGGTAAAGATCGAACACAAGTGTCATTGAACAAGATCAGTCATCCGTTTCGTGCATGTGTATTCGACTTATCGTGATAGTGTCATCCAGTGTTAGCGAATACATCATCATAACAGAGCTGAGCAACTTCCATTGAAGAAAAGTGACAAGTGATCATAAGGGTGAAAATTCTAGATTGTCAGTGAAGTGGAAAAAACAACGTTTTGGTATCCGTGGTTGGCACCTATTTTATATTCACCGGAAGAGCAAATGTTATTTTAAGGTTCGTATATTTGCAGTGTAATAGTGGAAGAGTGGAAGAGTAATAGCATGTAATAGTATTATACCAGAATTTTTACAAATTACGAAACAGGTGTCGTTGAAGCTATCTATCTGGCTGTATACAAGCAATACCTATGTCGTGTCGTATTAGCATTTCAATGTATAGTCATACCGTGTGGTGTGTGTAGGTGTACCTAAGAAATATACCTACTTGGATAACTTGGATCTCTATTTGGACATAATTATGCTAGGGACATGTACTGAAAATTGTTTACAAAAAAATAATAACATTGCCAGTTTTAGTGTTTATTCAAACTAAGCAAATAAGTAAACCTAATCAGACATTTATTAAGCGGTTCCCTGTTTGTTTATCAAAATAAGGAATTATAATTCCTTAACTGCCTATGTCTTTATGTAGGTCAAAGTGTGTTTCTACCTAGCATGCATAATTAATCAAACTATGGGCCGTTCATTAACATTTCTTAACATCATCGGGTTGTTTAAATAAATCCAAAACATACCCATCAAAAGACTGATATAGGTACATCCATTTAAATATACTTCAAATTTGATTAAGACTTCATTAAAAAAATTCAGATATACGAAATATAAGACTGGTGATAAAGACAGTAGTCTCGGTCTCTCGTTTTTCGATATACCAAATATTTTGTTGAATACCAAATTTTAAAACACTTCTTGTGTTAGCTATAAATTTTCGGAAAACTTGCAAAATTTTCCACCGCAGGCAGGCAGGCAATTTCGCAATTTTTCCAAAAAATATTTTGTGTTTCGGTACTTATCTCCAAACATAGCTTGTTTATATTTTCAAGATCATCAACTAACAGCATTATTTGAGAAAATTGAGAAATGGGTATAGGAACTTAAACCGTCAATAAAAAAGGGTCTGTCTGTAGTAGCTACTTTTTAGATACTTTACCTTACTTATTTAAACAGACTATGGATTTCAAAACGGAGAACGACTTTTGAGAAAAACTTTTTAAAAACATAACATATTTGAATAGGTGCAGGTAAAGTAGGTAGGTATAAGATATTTGCAACATTGTCAGTTCTGCAAGCAACGACTAAAAAAGGACCGCCTAGCAAAACAAACAACGCCACAAATCACAATGCATGTTTCTAGTCGCATGTGAGTTTCATGCATTGTCTTGTATCTTCTTGGTGAAATAATAGAAGAAACAAAAAATTATGATCAAATCCATCCACCCGAGATCCAGTTATGTTGATACAGAAAGCCTAGTTAAATAGATATGTAAACATTACAAGAATTCAAGAGAGATATTATGCCAGAAAAACGTATACCGTGCCGGGGGGTGCTATCGACATGAAGATTAAATTCACACGCACAAAGAATACCGCTCCTCCACCCATACCTAAAGGAATTTTGTAACTACATATCTATATTTTATCAATGATATAAAAACATTAACAAAAAGATTCTTTAAATCATCTTTAAAGAGCTGGAAAAAGCATTCGACAAAGTCGGTACCATAGAAAGTTAGTGTGGCAAGCAATGCTTACACGGAGAATACCAGAAATATTTCCCTGGTAAAAGACATGTACGGAAACATTAGCACACAGATCAAGATCCCTGCCGGATTAACTGACCCATTCCAGATGATGATAATTGGCGTGCACCAGGGCTCGGCACTATGTCCCTTACTTTTTGAGCATAGATTTCATCACCAAAGACCTGCAGTCTGAATCCCATGGTGCATGTTGTATACAGACTATATTGTCCTGATAAGAAAAACAGCATCGAAGTAACAAATTACCTTCAACAGAACTGGAGAGGCACGAACTGCAAATCAGCAGTTTTAAAGAGAATATGAATTGCGATCGCGACTGAAGAGATAAATTAAATAATACAGATCAAAGACACAGTACTTCCTAATACCGACTGATCTTAATACCTTGTTTGCACGCGTAAATGAAGACACCACTAGCTGGCAGAAAAGACTAGAGAATGATGGATAACTAAAATGAAATGAAACTACAAAATAAAAAAGGACTAAACTCAACTCTTTTGCGCTTTCATCGGTCTCCGTAGTGTTGTTCCCGTAGAGTCTATCGACGTGTACCTACCCATCAGTCTACTCAGCATTCCGATACACCATTTCACAAATACATTGTGGAGGGAGATAAACCAGACCATCAAACGTAGTAGTTGAGTAGGTCTAAAAACACCTACCTGTGTGATCTGATTTGAACACCTATGAATACAAAGTCACGAAACCGTCAAAAAGCGCCAAACCAGATAGAGTAACGAGATGAAGAACAAGTCTAAAAGTCAAGATGAAGTAAAAAAATGTGGGGAATCAATAAATACATTTGAGTGACCTAAGAATAAGGTTTGAATGAATCAGCTCACCTAAACTTAAAATTCGAACTGAAGTACGTCACTACTAGTGATATGGAGTTGGTATCATTATTTTGTCGGGAACTGTCATTTTGGTGCATACAATTTAGAAATTCGACTAAGGTTATTATTGGTTTCCTCTTGACGCTGGCAGAAATTCCTCCTGCCCAACAAAAAACGCGACAGAATTTTGTTACCCAATTTACCCCAACTTCCTCTTAAGAAATTACAAATAATTTATGCAAAACCGGGTGCAGGCGAGACAACTGCCTTCTTTTTCACTTCATCTTCATGATTTCAACATAAAACACGAAATAGTAAACCATTACTCTCTCCTGCTCATGTTTTCCAAATCATAGGTATATAACATTATGTCAAACATCGACATACATTGCGGCGGCAGGCATTACCTATAGAAACAGATAAAAATGTGAATTATGTCAAACATCGACATACATTGCGGCGGCATTAATGTAGAAAAGAAACAGATGGAAACAGATAAAAATGAGAATGATCATGATCACCCCCCCGCAATGTAACGATGTTCTGTGTTTTGTTTGGAGAACACATGAGCAGAGCAGGAGCAGGAGACACGGCTTCGCACGCATGTCCGTTTCTTTTCTACGTGATGTAGGTACTAAGTTTCAAAGTTTTTTAGAATCACACAAATATTAACATACATTATTTATTATGTAATAAATAACAGGCAGATGAATTAAAAAACAAAAACCCAGTTAACGAATTACTGGGGTACGTTCAAGGCGGTCTCTTTCGTAGCTTTTTTATACTATATGTTCATCGACGCCTCTGTTTTCGTTCTTTCGTAGAACTTTTATACTATGACGTCGCTGAACGTGCACTTTACGAAAAAGTGGATGTGTTAAAATACTAAAACCCGACTGCGGTTATTTTAAAGTAGTATTTTGCTGTTAAAATCCGCCATCTTGAACCTATAATTTTTTAATATAGCCAGTGTCACTCGTGCTGCTGAGACGAATCTAACGACACCTCATATGTCAAAATCCAACTATGCGTTTGGGCTGTAGCCCGTGAAAAAGAATTTTTTGTCCACATACATACATACATACCTACATACACACCTACATACATATGTACATACATACTCTCGAAAAACATAACCCTCCTTCTGAGGCAGTCGGTTAAAAACGAAAGTATGGAACTGACAGCGGTCAGTATAAAAGTTCTACGAAAGATTTATACCAAATGGAGCTGTGAACGGGCCCCTGGAGAAGTTAGCAGCTTGTGGATACGAAGTGGATACAGTACAGCTACCTACCTTGGAAGTAGTAGGGGTAGCAGGCAGCTTGTACATTTGGCATTTGATTTGGTAGTTAGGAGCTCCTGACTGAAGAATCCAAACGAACGACCGTAGAACCGCTATAGTGTTTCCCATCTAACAGGCAAAGGTGGTATTCCGAACACTGCAGCCAACAGCCGACAGCCAACAGCATATGCTGCAACGGCAGTTGCAGCCGTTGCAGCACTACTGGTTTGTATGGAGTTCTATGGAACGCTATCCGAAGGCTGCAGCCGACAGCACGTGCTGTCGGCCGCTGCAGCATATGCCGCAACTGCCGTGACTGCAGATCAGTATTGCTGCAACGGCAGTGCGATACGCACGTATCTATTTATGCTATTTTACTATAAAACGTAAAATGTGTGGTTCAGAAATAATTATGAAGTAATTAACTATCATAATTATTAAAAAACGAAACCACACAGCGGTAATTTCAAAGGTACCTACCTATTATACCTACCTAGGTTCGAGTTGCGGTACCTACACTGAATTGTACCAACTAAGTACTTACCGTTCGTGCGTGAGTTACCTGTAGGTATCTATTATAGCTACCTATGTACCTACCTGCTACTCTGCCGTGTGATGCTAGCTTAGAATAACATCACCCCGTTTTTTCCTGTTAGTGTCGTAAGCAGCGACTATGGGTATCGAAGGTAACATGTGTAGGTATTGCAATTTTAGGCGACAAGCTGACAACCTGTCACTATAGTGATACACGACAATAGCTAGAACGGCTCTCAAATATTTGTTACACGTGGCGATAACGACCGATTTTTTACGGCCGTCGCTACCCTGCAAGGGTTTAAGGCGTGATTTATGTATGTAGGTACCAATTAACCTGTAGGTACCAATTAACCTGTAGGTACCTATAAAATCTACCTAAGTCTACATGCAACTATCGGCAGTCACGGCATGTGCTGTCGGCTGTCGGCTGTCGGCCGGTGCCTTCGGAATCGCATGTGCTGCAACTGCCAACAGCATGTGCTGCAACTGCCAATAGCTGCAGCCGTTGCAGCATATGCTGTCGGCTGTCGGCTGTTGGCTGCAGTGTTCGGAATAGCAGCTTAACAAATTTTAATAAGAACAAACCACAGACCTAATAAACCTATGGACTAGAACTAATCTGTTCTGTCAATGTAGAATGCGTAAA
The DNA here is from genome assembly GCA_024500475.1 of Phthorimaea operculella. Taxonomy (NCBI): domain Eukaryota; kingdom Metazoa; phylum Arthropoda; class Insecta; order Lepidoptera; family Gelechiidae; genus Phthorimaea; species Phthorimaea operculella. The sequence goes on from JANFCV010000200.1 coordinate 620,959, forward strand.
AATAATGTTATTTCCTTTTCTCTCAAATGGTTTTCTGTAAGGAGATTGAGATACAATATTGTCTGTCAGATCCCTTTAATTTTCGAACGCGACTGTTTCGCCAATGCACAGCAGGTTAATGCACGGCAGCGTATTGTACAGCAGATCATTGTACGACATGATGGATGACGGGCCCGGACCGATAATGTACAGGGGTGGAAATGGAATCAAAACAAATGACGACGTCACAGCGGATATAGTGATGTGACAGTGTTGACTTTGATCGACTTATCGATAACGGAAAAAAACGAAGGTGGGGGACGGGGGGGGGGGGGCGAAGCCCCCCACAAGAGGGGGTTGGGGGGCGCAGCCTCCCGCAGCAAAAAACACATTTAACGCAAATCCGACACTTAGGTTAGGTTAGAACAGTGACCCCCTGGAGCAAACGAAGTGAGCGACCAAGCTTACTAAAGAATATATTTAATATAAAAACAATATCTGTGTTTCAGGGATTTTCAATTTATAACCCCTAAAGGGGTAAAAAAGGGTTTAAAAGTTTGTATGGGAAATCATTATCTAAAATGTGATCTGTTTCAAAATATGCGATTAGATGAAAAAGCTAAAAAAATGAAATACGTGTTTCCGGGGTTTTCGGTTTTCGACCTCTAAAGGGGTAAAAAAAAGGGGTTAGAAGTATGTATGGAAAATCATGATTTTTAAATGCGATCTGTTTAAAAACTTGCAATTACATCAAGCAGAGATAAAAAAGTTGAGTACCTGTTTCAGGGATTTTCGATTTTTAACCCCTAAAGGGGTTAAAAGATGGGTTGCAGCGGGTGAAACCGCTGACGGGCAGCTAGTTTTTATTAATACTCATACACAAGATTAAAATAAATGGGGATTTTTTGGACTGACTGCTTCTTGAGTCCAAACTAGATGGCGCTGTTAAAATAAAGGGATCAGCTGTCATATGTCAAATTCAACCACCATGACATCACAGATTATACGAAACATGTGTTGTCGCTTTCTAAACTACAAGTCCTTAAGTAAAATTGTAATCAAATTAGTTATTTGTTAAAATCAATTGTATAAACGGGAATTTTTAAATTTGCACGCTGTATAAAGTGGATCATGAGATGCAAAGTACCAATTATTAATACCCTTTATACCATGTATCCATGCAAATAAATATTTTTGACTTTTGACTTTGACTTTGACTTATAAAGTGTAGATTTGGCGTATTTCCTCGATTTCAGGTATCGTAAATAAGCGGTTTTGCAAAATTATGGTTTGAAGCTAGATGAACTAATTAAAACTTTCCCATTCGTTATTGTCAGAAAAATAATCGATTGTTTTTTAATCGAAAATTCTAAAAAAATATCGATAGTGAGAATTGCAAAAATTTATTTAAAAAACGATTATTTTCTAAAATATATCGTTTTTTTCAATAATCGATTATTTTTTCACATCACCAGTCCGGAGTCGGCCGAGACCCTGTAATGCACAACATAATAATGCACAGTGTGACAATGCCGACGCTAGAATTTAGAGGGTCGAAAGTCTGAAAGTACATAAAATATATTCGAAAAAAAATGTTTGAGCATAGGTACGTGTGATTGATAACAGCACACGTTCCAACAAATTTTAGTAAATTTTTCTGTTTAGATGATAATATGTGAATACGACGGATTTAGATAAACTTTGGCACATAGATTGCTGGCACACCGGGCGAGGTTATAGGCAAAATTTTTGTAACCATTCGAGGGAGGAGGGAATATACATAAATATAAGGAACATAAGTTGAAATATAAAAAACTCGCCCACCGAGGGTTCCGTTCTAAGATTTGTAGTACGTCTTTTTGTAGTACGAAAATTTGTGAACGTAGTTTGAGGTACGGAACTATAATTACTATAATTAACCATCTTGTCGGCGACTTTTCAAACCACCCTCGTACTTGTTCAGATAAAGAATGGATCCCGAATTGTTGACATTCTGTTAATATGACATAAAATGTTCTAGAAAGAACAAAAATCGGATTTGCCTAACTTGTTCAATTAGATAATTAAAGTATGTGATAAATCAAATACAAAATACAATATTTATTTATGTTAGTTACACCAAATATTTTATTGATTGAGTATAATATCTAATAGGGTGGAGGAGTAGAATACCAGAGTTTGTACGTTACAAAAAAGTTACTTCTGCTGCGGTCGTTTTCTGCTTGGTATTGTTATGTCTGCCATTATTAGGGCTCAGCTGGCATGGCAATGGCACATGGCATCAGTCTTTAAAAAAAACAGTAGTGTGAAAAAAAAACTTAAATTCAAAATGGTGTTTGTTTATTTTGACAGTGCGCATTTTGTATGCGACTGTTTTTCTGGAAAGCCAGAAAACAAGGAACAACCAACATTTTATTGAATACTGCATCTACTATAGCTATCCATACCAAATATAATTCGTAAGTAAACACCCACTTTCATATAAAACAAGTTACATAGACATTTCTTTCAAAATTTGACTAACCACCCACACCAGGACATATATATAAGTGATCTGGGCACCACACCTGAATGATCTCTATCTCGATCTCGAGGTTATCTTGACTTCTTACTGTAAAGAAAATAGGATAGGTAGGTAAGTGAATAAGTAAGTAAGTTATTTCATATCGCCGATAGTACATGCCATAAACAGCACCCCCTAGCCAAAGTGCACCACAACCTGCAGAAAAACAACTTTTTGACTTCAGCACAGCCTGTCCTTATAAAGGCATTGAGAATCAGTAGGCTTAATCAGTGAGTAGAGTCTTTGCTCAATGCTCAATTTACATAAGTGCTGTGGCCAGCCCCCTAAGTGCACCCACCTCAACCAAAATTAAAACCTTGTCTCAATCCACTCTTTCATTTTCAATATTTTTTAGGTATATCTCTTTTCTCGGTATATAATAGGTATATGGGCTGGTTCACCCATATATGCAGTAAATTTTTTTACATCCTATAATATCTTTGTTTTTAGGTATATTTATTATTTTATGCATTCCTCAGGTAGTAGGTTTTTTGATGATAAATTAATAAATGCACCAAACAGTACAGCAGAAAATTAGAGCTTACTTTTGGTTGGCCCATAGCACATCACAATGATAACTAATAACCTAATAAGCAACAAAATATAAATAGTAAAGAAATCTACTTATTATGTAGAGATATAGTTTTAGAATTAGGTATATTAAGTTACACTTTGTGTTGTTAGTTCTTGATGGAACTCCATGTTAATTTATTAATAAAACACTTTCACTAGTTCCACTATGTACTTATTTGTTAAATTTTAATAATTAAACTGAATGCAACTGGTTTTGAACATCATCATCTGATCAAAAAAGTGTTTCATTAATAAATTAGGTATATTCTTTTCACAAATTTGATAGAAGATGCAACAGGTAGGTAAAACTTATATAAACTTAAATAGCTTCTTAAATGTTGTTTGTTTATTGTTACAGGTTATTTGCCCCTTGAGGGAGCCAGCGATGGTGGACTACTACAGGGTATTAGGCGTTTCACGGACTGCCACAGAGGCAGAAATAAAAAAATCGTAAGTTTATTCGTCAGTAAATTACTTACTTATATTGCAAACTAGCAGTTCATTAGCGGTTTCACCTGCTCCAACTTAGGTATTTTTTTCCTGTGGGAGAAAGACACTTCCAGCATTTCTTATATATTTTATACATAGAAACCTTCCTCCAAAATATGAGTATTATAAAAAAATCACATCAAAACCTGTTGCATGTTGTGGGAGCTAGTGAATTCCACAATATACAGACAGGCAGAAAAATGCAAAAAGCAACTTCATTTTATACTATACTGTGTATTAGCCTTAGCGGCTCGCTGGCCGAATGTATGGAACATGCTGCACCTGAGAGAAGAGTTCTGAAATTTGGTACACTTTATCTTTAGGGTCAATGAATCGATTTGACCCGTAGTACACAATTTTAAAAAAATCCTATGAGGAGTAATGACGTCATCTTTTTTTTGTATGGGAAAAAAATTTTTTTTGTTCCAAAACCTATCGTGTGTGGTATCAAATGAAAGGCCTTGCTAAGTCGATTCTAAAAATATATCACATTATTATATTTAAGTCACTTGTATAAAATTAAATAGGAAATAATTCTCGAAACATGCCACGTTTGGGCTTCTCCAGGTATGATACGGTTAAATCATTACTTATGAAATATACGTAATATAATGTGTAATATCCTCATCTCTAACCTCAAGAAAGGTACTACGGATTTTTTGTCTCTAAGTAATTTTTTTTGAATTTTAAAGTTACAGAAATTTATGAAAACACACTTAGTTGAAATTTGGCATCGAAAGTTCAATTTTGGACACCGAGAATGATAAAAATAAAGCCAGATGAGATTTTAATTATATGTACATCATATTCGTTTTGCAAAAATTAGGTACATGTTATGTGCTTCGGAGGGCACGGTTAACCCTCGGCCCCATCGCAGTCGCTCTTTATGAATAATTAGACGGCGGCGGTCGGTCAGGGTCGATAGATAGGGGCCGAATAGTAACCATGGTGCATCGGGTCGTTCGTAGACTCAGTGTCCCACTTGACAGAACAAGATTTATTAATTATAAGATGATAAATACAGATGCGAGAGGAGTTTTGGTTCATCTTTATAATTTTCATTTGTCTATACACACATTATTCCCACACCAGCATCCTTACATTTATTCCCAGGGTATCCATCACCTTCATTAGCTATTTGCCAGCAGAAATGTCCCGCCATGCTAAATATTCTTTTCCTTGAGGCCATATGTATATCTCATGTACCTATTTAAGCTGGGCTATTTTTGGTACTCCTGATGGTCTACATCAGGTTTTCAAAACCTTTGATTTCTAATTGCTAGCAGGAGGGCCCAATCAAGCTGAATTATTTTTTCTTCGGGGACTCCTGAATTCTGAATTATTTTATCTCCTGTAGTTCTCCAAACCTTCGATTTATATTTTCCAGCAGACACGTCCCATCGCGCTAAACAATTTTTGCTTTGGGACTATATAATATGTGTCTCCTGTAGTTTAGCTGGGCTCTTGGAGGTGCACCTGGTGGTCCACATAAGGTTCTCCAAACCTTCGATCTATTTTTCCCAGCAGGAGCATTCCATGATGCTAAAAAAATTTTGCTTTGGTGCCATATATGTATTTCCCATTAAATTAAATAATGAGAAAATTGAAAAATTCATTAGCGACCGCCGGGACTTGAACCCGGGACTGTGGATTGCCGTTCGTATTTAGTTGTAATAACTACTACTAGATGTCGCTTAATCGTTGCTTCGAGACGAGCATCAAGAGGTTGAAAGATTCACTAGGGTCCGCTAGGCGCCCGTAGCTCAGTTGGTAGAGCGGTGGAACGGCAATCCACAGTCCCGGGTTCAAGTCCCGGCGGTCGCTAATGAATTTTTCAATTTTCTCATTGTTTTATTTATGAGAATATTATAGCGCTGTGAGTGCATTAAAAATTCCAATACATCGTATTTCCCATTGTTTAGCTGGGCTCGTGGTTGTGCTTCTAGTGGTACACATCAGGTACTCCAGCCCCTAAAGTGGAGAAAAAAAGTAGCCTTTACCTTCTTCAATGCGATAGCAATCTTTGTACCAAATGTTATCAAAATCCGTTCAGTAGTTTTTCAGGATGCTGTCACATACAAACATCTAAACGGAAAAAAAATATGTAAAAACTTTTGAAACGTGTTTTGTTATCAATTTCAAGAATTCGCTGACAATTTATTTTCCAATATCTTTTATGTACAGGCTTTCGACCCTCTACAACTTTATTATTATGTATAGATTCTGTTAATTTTGCCGGTGTGTATATAATGTGTGTATAGAGAAATGATCACTTTAACCATCAATCGAAAACTTCTCTCGCATTTGTATTTATCATCCTATTATTAATAAATCTTGTTCTGAAAAGTGGGACACCGAGTCTACGAACGACCCGATGAACCATGGTTACTATTCAGCCCCTAACTGACGACCCTGACGGACTGCCGCCGTCTAATTATTCATAGAGAGCGACTGCGATAGGGCCGAGGGTTAACCGTGCCCTCCGAAGCACATAACATGTAATTTTTGCAAAACGAATATGATGTACATATAATTAAAACCCCATCTGGCTTTATTTTTATCATTCTCGGTGTCCAAAATTGAACTTTCGATGCCAAACAACTAAGTGTGTTTTCATAAATTTCTGTAACTTTAAAATTCAAAAAAAATTACTTAAAGATAAAAAATCCGTAGTACCTTTCTTGAGGTTAGAGATGAGGATATTACACATTATATTACGTATATTTCATAAGTAATGATTCAACCGTATCATACCTGGAGAAGCCCAAACGTGGCATGTTTCGAGAATTATTTCCTATTTAATTTTATACAAGTGACTTAAATATAATAATGTGATATATTTTTAGAATCGGCTTAGCAAGGTCTTTCATTTGATACCACACACGATAGGTTTTGGAACAAAAATATTTTTTTCCCATACAAAAAAAAGATGACGTCATTACTCCTCATAGGATTTTTTTAAAATTGTGTACTACGGGTCAAATCGATTCATTGACCGTAAAGATTAAGTGTACCAAATTTCAGAACTCTTCTCTCAGGTGCAGCATGTTTTGAACTACCGCTAGGACTATATCATATTGATAGAGTTTTTGGTGATGTACCAAATTATACTTTAAGTAGAGATTTTTCATAATTGTAAAATGATAATAAAGTTTATGTATTTGTATGTAAAAGAAGCAACATAGTTTCATGTTTTAAGTGTTGAATGAATGTTAGCCAACCAGACAATATTAGAAATTCATTCTCTAAAGACAATTAAACTACATAGTTCCAATTGTTATTTAGGTATTGCTTAGTGTTTCATCTAGTTTTTTAGTTTATATATCTAAGAATAATACATTCCTCATAAACTCCAGTGATAAAAACAAACAATTCAAAACATTAAGCTTACATAATTTTAATAGGTATTGTTTGGTTAGCATTGAAGCCATATTAATATTATGATGCCACTAAGGAACTCTGTGATCAGATCATGAAGGTCAATAAAATAATGCCTGCCACCTGGGTATTATTTAGGTAACTATACAAATAACACACTACATGTATTGCTAAGGAAAGATTTGTTTGTTTTCTTTATGATATTTTCCAAAAGTAAATTAAATGAAGACCAGAGTGATGCCTGTTTTCAGCCTTTTCAGACAAATGAATTCTCCTGTTTTTTTCCAAATAATGAAGGTAGAGTTGTAATTATTTTTTGTTAAATGCCCCTAATTCTTTTATTTTATCGAATAAATAATAATAAAAGGAAGAAAGGAGCATTTTTCATTTTCTTTGGAATAAGAAAATTCAATTACTTAAATATTCTGTAAAATGCTTTGAAAAAAATTGTGGCTTGCCTATGGTAGACCTTAATATACTAAAAAGAATTTATATGTCTACATCACATGCATTAATTGTAAAGAAAGCAAAGAAAGCACGGAAATTTTTTTGTGTGAAAATTTGGCTCTTGGGATTTCTCTTAATTATAGTAACTAAGCAGATGATGAAATACAGACTATTTTATTACACTTGTCCTATCGACAGGGCTCAATTCGGGATAATTTGCTGGTCATCTTGAGTTAATTGTAATGAAACCAAAATAATACTTGTATAAGCTTTTTGGGCAGGCTGCTGAAAAGCATAAATGTATGTAATTTTTTCTTTTCCAGATATAGAAAATTAGCACTAAAATGGCATCCAGACAAAAATCCAGACAATGCAGATGAAGCTACTAGAAGATTTAAAGAAATTTCCGAAGCCTATGAAGTCCTGTCAGATGGTAAGTTTGGAATATGCTCATGTAAAAATGTATAGGTATTGCATTATGTTTCTAATGATTTCTTTTATCCAGTTAATTAGAGAAAAAAATAAACATGACTTTATTGTTGGGTATAGAATCCAAGCGGAAATTATATGACGCGAGAGGATCCAGCCACCATGGTCACAGATATACAAGCAAGAATGGAGTCAATGGACACAGACACTTTAGCTTCAAAGGGTTTTTTGGAGAGACGCCATTCCACCGGTTTTTTGGTAGTTGTCCAATTCCTGTAGGATTTGTTTAGTCATGAATATTGTCATACAAATCTAGTTTTTAGCTTTGTGTTCTCTATAATATGAAGTGACATAAAGATAGTGAATAATTCTTCATCATATCAGAAAATATTCTTATCTGTAATTCTTATGACAATATTCAAACTACTTTTTTATCTAAAGCCGAATAACATTTAATAATGGTTTTTCTTTTTTTCACTAACACATGACTTGTGTGGAAATGATTTACAAACTTATCAGTTTGAGTGTGCAAGTTCTGTTAAGGTTACCTGTACTGATTTCTATTTACATGACGTCAAAAATATTATGATGGATGTAATTAGTTACAAAACTACGTTTAAGTACTAAGGTGATGCATCGATGCATTAAATAATAGGTGATTCAAACGTTTGAACAACGCAAAAAACATCAACGGAAAGTTGCATGTCACCTGTCGCGCTAGGAAGTAGGGGAAAGTGAATCATCCATCATTATTACGATGACGCTGAGCTGAACAGAACACTGTTGCGTAGGTAATATTTTCTTAAGATAGATCTCATTAAAAATACTACACTTGTTATGTAAAACTGTAAAAGAAAGCCCAATTTAGACTTGGCTAATGCTGGTTGTAGGTACGCAGATCGAATAATAATACTTATTCTTTGACTGAAAGAAGATCACAGAACAACAATCCCTGTGATTTCATGAAGAGTACACGTGCACATCTTAGAGGAGCTTAGCTACTAATACTACCTAATCAGAAACATAATAACTATTTAACATTAAACATACAAGGCTTTAAAAAATCTCTGAGGTTGCTTTTGTAGGTAATGATTAGGTACCACATTTAATCGTTATCTATACATACTTTAATCTGATAATAAGTTGTCAATGTATAAGATAGCATGGTGTGATATTAGCTGCATTTATTTGAAACACTTATAAAATGAGGCAATTCATGATAGATAACGTACGTTTTGCCTTTGTTTGTTTGTGGTAGGACATGAAAGTACGGTTAACTATAAAGGCCGTTTATGAGTTCGCCGGAACCCTGACCACATAATTAGTTACAACTGATTTAATAGTTCTAGAATACTGGAGCACAACTCTACCTAGAATTTGTTCGCTGCGTAACCGGGACATTTATCAACAAAACTAATATTCTCACCAAATGTGCGTTAGGACCGCGGGTGTACAAGTTAGGATTGAGCTGCTTATCTACAGGATGGTAGTACCTGCAGTGTACCTCAGTGTACCTCCAATGAAATCCAGTGTACCTCAGTTAATAAAAAGTTAATGGATGAAATATGTACACCCGCCATTCTAACGTTAGGATGGCGGGTGTACATTTTTATTTCGGTCTGTAGATACTTATTTTGCTTTTCGTTTATAGTAATTTGGTGTACCTGCAGTGTACCTGTCCATAAAATTATAAAATAATATAAATGATGACAAATACCAGTAAAAAACGTGTAAAAACGATATAGGGGAAACTGGGGCACTTGAGCCTAGGGAGACTTTGTAAACGTTATTTCCAGAAAAGCAGAAGACTTAGAGCTACTTCCCTACAGGATGGTGGTACTTGCAGTGTACCTCAGTGTACCTCCAATGAAATCCAGTGTACCTCTTTAGATAAAAAGTTATTTGATGAAATATGCACACCCGCCATTCTTACATTAGGATGGCGGGTGTACATTTTTATTTCAGTCTGTAGATACTTATTTTGCTTTTCGTTTATAGTAATTTGGTGTACCTGCAGTGTACCTGTCCATAAAATTATAAAATAATCAAAATGATGACAAATACCAGTAAAAAACGTGTAAAAACGATATAGGAAACTGGGGCACTTGAGCCCTAGGGGAGACTTTGTAAACGTTATTTCCAGAAAAGCAGAAGACTTAGAGAGCTACTTTCCTACAGGATGGTGGTACTTGCAGTGTACCTTAGTGTACCTTCAATGAAATCTAGTGTACCTCAGTTAATAAAAAGTTATTGGATGAAATATGTACACCCACCATTCTAACTTTTTATCTAAAGAGGTACACTGGATTTCATTGGAGGTACACTGAGGTACACTGTAAGTACCACCATCCTGTAGGAAAGTAGCTCTCTAAGTCTTCTGCTTTTCTGGAAATAACGTTTACAAAGTCTCCCCTAGGGCTCAAGTGCCCCCAGTTTCCCCTATATCGTTTTTACACGATTTTTACAGGCATTTGTAATCCTTTTGATTATTTTATAATTTTATGGACAGGTACACTGCAGGTACACCAAATTACTATAAACGAAAAGCGAAATAAGTATCTACAGACCTAAATAAAAATGTACACCCGCCATCCTAACGTAAGAATGGCATGTGAGCATATTTCATCAAATAACTTTTTATCTAAAGAGGTACACTAGATTTCATTGGAGGTACACTGAGGTACACTGCAAGTACCACCATCCTGTAGGAAAGTAGCTCTCTAAGTATTCTGCTTTTCTGGAAATAACGTTTACAAAGTCTCCCCTAGGGCTCAAGTGCCCCCAGTTTCCCCTATATCGTTTTTACACGTTTTTACTTGTATTTGTCATCATTTTTATTATTTTATAATTTTATGGACAGGTACACTGCAGGTACACCAAATTACTATAAACGAAAAGCAAAATAAGTATCTACAGACCGAAATAAAAATGTACACCCGCCATCCTAACGTTAGAATGGCGGGTGTACATATTTCATCCAATAACTTTTTATTAACTGAGGTACACTGGATTGCATTGGAGGTACACTGAGGTACACTGCAGGTACTACCATCCTGTAGATAAGCAGCTCAATCCTAACTTGTACACCCGCGGTCCTAACGCACATCTCACCAAACACCTAACTATTTTGTTTTTGCTGGCTGTATTAAAGTCCCTGAGAATCTCTCTAAATCAGAGTTTTACCTGTAGGTAGAGGCGGCTTAACAACTTTTCTTATGTTGTGTGTTCCCGTGTGTAGAACCATTTTGCTGCTGCTTATTAAAAGTCCCCCTGACATGCATGCACGTTGTTCTCTATATCAATCTGCTTAACACAGTCGTTGCTTTTTCCGCAGAGAGGAAACGGCGCGTGTACGACCAGTACGGCAAGGAGGGTCTGAACAGCAGCCGCGGGCGGCGCGCCGCGGACGACGACTACGACTACGGCTACGGCAGCTTCCCGTTCACATTCCGCGATCCTGAGGAGGTGTTCCGAGAGTTCTTCGGCGGCTCCCCCTTCGGCGACTTGTTTGCTGGTACGTGGTTTAGTTCAGGGTGTGAACAGCAGCTGAGGGCGACTACGAGTACGGCTACGGCAGCTTCCCGTTCACATTCCGAGACCCAGAGGAGGTGTTCCGAGAGTTCTTTGGCGGCTGCCCCTTTGGCGACTTGTTTGCTGGTACGTGGTTTAGTTCAGGGTGTGAACTACTACGAGTACGGCCACAGCAGCTTCCCGTTCACATTCCGCGACCCCGAGGAGGTGTTCCGAGAGTTCTTCGGCGGCTCCCCCTTCGGCGACTTGTTTGCTGGTACGTGGTTTAGTTTAGGGAGTGAACAGCAGCTGCGGACGACCACTACGAGTACCGCTACGGCAGCTTCCCGTTCACATTCCGCGACCCCGAGGAGGTGTTCCGAGAGTTCTTCGGCGGCTCCCCGTTCGGCGACTTGTTTGCTGGTACGTGGTTTAGTTCAGGGTGTGAACAGCAGCTGCGGATGACTACGAGTACGGCTACGGCAGCTTCCCGTTCACATTCCGCGACCCCGAGGATGTGTTCCTTCGGCGACTTGTTTGCTGGTACGTGGTTTAGTTCGGGGTCTGAACCTAAGTCGTCAAGTTTGTTAGATATGGCCTATTTAGCATATTTCATACATTTTCAACCCCTTTTCAACCAAAGTCAATTATTAATTCCTATGTTCTGATACTTCAACAACATAAAGTTTACAGAAGGATCACTCGATCCTATTCCGCCGCCGACTTGTTACAACGCCGTCTCCCTAATTTGTGCTTCAATGCAATAATTGACATCAATCAAACAACCCAAAAGCTAATCAAGATTTTCAATTTTATTACCTTTAAGGTGGTTCGTTACGTCATACAAACGAAAAACTGCACTTCAGTCGGGTTACACATGAGCTGTAGAGTTTCTTTTTAAAGAAACTTTATTCTGAATGATGAAGGCACACGTAAATTTGTCGCAAAACTACTTATAGTTAAAAGATAATCAGTATTTTCTGCACAATAAAATTAAACGTATTTATTGCAGCAGTAGCTCCATCTATTTTCGTAAAGTGGCGACTCGCTTTTTACGGGGAAATCTGATGATTTAAAAATTCTTTTTAGTGTTTTGCGACAATCTTATATACCCACGGGACGCCCCATCAAGTTTTTTAAACCGACTCTTGTCTCCTTTACATACATAACTCCATTGAACTTTTGTATGGAAAACGGAACGCCTTAAGTGGAAAAGGGTTTAAGTATCTTAAATTGGCCATAAGTATCCAAAGACAAGTTAGTACTATACTAACTTACTTTAAAATGCCTACATCGATCGGCCGGACACTCTGTATACAGGGTGGACCATAGAGAGACGTCAATAAAAAAAAATGATTCCTCACATCTTGGGGTATTCGAAATTACCCCATGTATGTTCCGCGATTTATTTTTAGTTTCGGAATTATTTAATTTTTAAAGTTGTATGGGAAAAACTCGAATGGCAGAATTTTTATCTTTATTTGTACGTTAAAAAGTATAAATCATAAAGGTTATGCTATGAAATCAACCGCGCAAAACGCCTTGATACGGAAGTAAAAACAGGAAAGGAAAAAATTACCATTTTTTATTTTCCATACAACTTTAAAAGTTGAATAACTCGGAAACTAAAAATAATCGCGGAACAAACATGGGGAATTTTCGAATACCCCAAGATGTGAGGAATCTTTGACGTCACTCTATGGTCTACGCTGTATAATTCTTTTTGAAAATGTTGAAGATTTTAATTATTATTCATTATAACTATATGTACTTTCTGTATTTAATGTGACCCAAAATATGTATAAGCTAAATCATAAGCAAGCATAACTCTTTTCCGCTCAGCTGATTGCGACCTTTGGCATCCACTGGCTGTTCCGCGATTTCTGTCCCTTGGCGAAACATTTATATCTCCGTGCGAATTGTAAATTAATGTGATCGTCCCCTTTGCCATGTGGGTTCTGATAATAAACTAGAAGTAGTAGGCGGTTGAAAGCCTGACACCAGAGTTCATCGGGTTGTCATCGACTCGGTGTTCTACATGATGGGAACGAGCAGATGTATTAAAAACACAAACCCACTGAGACAATTTCAAAGTTGTATTTTGCGATAAAAATACGCCATTTTGAATTTAAAATGATAAACTCAGTGTCACTCGCGCTGCTGTGGCGAATCTAACAACACCTCACATGTCAAGATCCGCCCAGCCGTTTGTGCTGTAGCCTGCTGTAGCCCGTGAAAATGAATTTCCCAATGCAGTCCCACTGCTCTGGCAACTGAGCTACGGGGGCCTGGCGGACCCTGATGAATTTCTCAACCTCTGTCTCGAAGCGACATCTTGTAGTAGTATTTACAACTAAAATACTTTGGTTACTCCACATTATGAGTGTAATTTAAACCATATGTTAAATTTATGTATGTATAAATGTATGAACTGTTGTCGACAGAAATAAACGGTCACGGCCACCACCGGCACGGGCACGGGCGCCGGCACCACCACCACCCCAGCACGTCGCTGACCTCTTCATCCCTGTTCCACCCGTTCGGCTTCGGCATGCACGGGCTGGACGACATCTTCGCGCACGCGGCGGCCGCCTCCAACGGCAACGCGTTCACCTCGTTCAGCACGTTCAACAGCTCGCTCGCCGGCCCCGGGTCCGCCAACATGAAGAGCACAACCACCACCACGCGCATCGTCAACGGCAAGAAGATCACTACCAAGAAGTGAGTATTACATTTCAGTGCAGTGCAGTTGCAACTCATTTTCCGCGGGTTAAGACGTTTTCCCGGCACGTTTAATACATATAAATCTTCCTCTTGAATCACTCTATCTATTACAAAAAACACACACATACATACACACACACACGCACTGCTATTCCACCCGTTCGGCTTCGGCATGCACGGGCTGGACGACATCTTCGCGCACGCGGCGGCCGCCTCCAACGGCAACGCGTTCACCTCGTTCAGCACGTTCAACAGCTCGCTCGCCGGCCCCGGGTCCGCCAACATGAAGAGCACAACTACTACCACGCGCATCGTCAACGGCAAGAAGATCACCACCAAGAAGTGAGTGTTACACACACACACACACACACACACACCCCGGGTCCGCCAACATGAAGAGCACCACCACCACCACGCGCATCGTCAACGGCAAGAAGATCACCACCAAGAAGTGAGTGTTACACACACACACACACACACACCCCGGGTCCGCCAACATGAAGAGCACCACCACCACCACGCGCATCGTCAACGGCAAGAAGATCACTACCAAGAAGTGAGTGTTACATACACACACACACACACACACACACACACACACACACACACCGGGTCCGCCAACATGAAGAGCACCACTACTACTACGCGCATCGTCAACGGCAAGAAGATCACTACCAAGAAGTGAGTTTATACACACACACACACACACACACACACACACACCCCGGGTCCGCCAACATGAAGAGCACCACTACTACTACGCGCATCGTCAACGGCAAGAAGATCACCACCAAGAAGTGAGTTTTATACACACACACACACACACACACACACACACACACCCCGGGTCCGCCAACATGAAGAGCACCACTACTACTACGCGCATCGTCAACGGCAAGAAGATCACCACCAAGAAGTGAGTGTTATACACACACACACACACACACACACACACACACACACACACACACACACACACCGGGTCCGCCAACATGAAGAGCACCACTACTACTACGCGCATCGTCAACGGCAAGAAGATCACCACCAAGAAGTGAGTGTTATACACACACACACACACACACACACACACACACACACACACACACACACACACACACGGGTCCGCCAACATGAAGAGCACCACTACTACTACGCGCATCGTCAACGGCAAGAAGATCACCACCAAGAAGTGAGTGTTATACACACACACACACACACACACACACACACACACACACACACACACACACACACACACCCCGGGTCCGCCAACATGAAGAGCACCACTACTACTACGCGCATCGTCAACGGCAAGAAGATCACTACCAAGAAGTGAGTGTTATACACACACACACACACACACCCCGGGTCCGCCAACATGAAGAGCACCACTACTACTACGCGCATCGTCAACGGCAAGAAGATCACTACCAAGAAGTGAGTTTTACAGTTTACTAGAGCAGCCCGTCAGCGGTGGCACCCGCTGCAGCTCATTTTCCGCTTGAACACGACGTTTTCTCGACATTTGTTACACATTTGGTACATGTGAACCTTCCTCTTGAATTAAGAGGAGTCGGCAATGCCAGAGCAAAAAGCGACTTCATTGTATTGATTCCATTATTGTTTCACCTTAAGTTCATCGGATTGTTTGCCGACTCGTTCGGTGTTCCATAAGAAACAAGTTGAATAATCGGATAGATATCTCGAATTATTGCAAAGTACAGAATATCGAGTACGGAACAAATAAGTATTGAATCACCACTATGCTATGTTGAGATATAAATTTGCAGATAAATGGCCTTTCGTAATGTTTGAAATTACCTGGTCAAACAAATGGCTAGTGCACGCAAAGTTACTTAGCCGACAACAAAAAAGGAACAATCCTACTCATTTCTTTTGCTACTTATACATACGTATACCATTCTACAACTTTCTAGAAAGTTTATATTGCTGCTGACCACAACTGATGGCAGCCAAGTAAATTATAATCTTCCATATATATTTGTAATGTAATAAATATTAAATTGTAAGTCGTAAAGTTGTTTCCAGTAATTAAAATAATCATAATTAATATTATGTCATTGCCGTATCTGTCGATTTATTAAATACAAGTTGACGTATTTATTTACCTATAATTACAAGACCTACTTTGAGTCTTTGATAATGATACGAATGATACTTACGCTGATTTCAAAAGGGCTATGTTTTATGCATCATCTTGAATATTCAAACAAAGGAAGGCTCGTCATTATTGCAACAGTGTAAGTGCAACCAGTTCTCACTTCGTCAAGGACAAGTCCAGCTAGAATGACGAACTTAGGTCTCATTTCAACGGTCTTTGAAGCTTTAAACGTGTAGTATTGACATTGACCGTACATACACGAGCTTAGGCTGGTATATCAGACAGTTCAGGCGAAAGATTCAGATGGTTCAGTAAAATTTATTATTAGAATGAGGCCATGAAAAACTTGTCGTTTTAAGGTGCAGTAGACAACTAAATGATATTTATTTTAATAAGGCTACATAGTCTCTTTAAATGCCTCCTTCCTGCCATCTTTTCATTAATTTATGCTTTGGGGCTCAAATTGCAGAAATATTACGTAAATATATTTTGTATGCATAAATGGCGCGTATTTGTGAATTCAGTTATGGTTTGAATCCCAATGAATCATTTCCTTGCTCTTAGCCCGATATAGGTACTTTACCGTTCAACGTATAT
This sequence comes from Phthorimaea operculella, assembly GCA_024500475.1. Lineage (NCBI taxonomy): Eukaryota > Metazoa > Arthropoda > Insecta > Lepidoptera > Gelechiidae > Phthorimaea > Phthorimaea operculella. The sequence goes on from JANFCV010000200.1 coordinate 637,770, forward strand.
CAGTACAAATTGTTATAAATTGTAATTTTATTGTTCCAGGGTCACCGAAAACGGCCGCGAGACCGTCATGTCTTACGAGAACGGGGTCCTCAAATCAAAGACTGTCAACGGCGTACCTCAGTCCCTCACCTACAGCTAAATAAGTCCACAACATACAACCAAACATGATCCAAATGTCAACTGCGTACTCACCACATGAGTTCCGACTTGTATTAATTTTAGGTTTGCTTAATTTAAATATGTACGTAGAACCAAACACGATGTAAATTGATAGTGATGAATTCTATGACTTAATTTTAGGTGTCATAGGTTTTTTATTATTGCTTCATATAATTTTTAACTTTTCGAGAGACAGAGTACGAGGTTAGATTGTAAAATTCCGGCCCATTGCATGGAATATGGGGAATTCCTTCTATTTATCCACGGTAACGGATTTATTTTAAGTACTCATATCTACCCTTACCTTTATAATAGACACCTTTCACGCTCTTTCAAAACCTATTTGTATTTGTGTCTATACTATATTACAATTTTCTTTTATAATAATGTGGATAGGAATTGAGGCTGTCGTGCTCATGATACTCATTTAACTATTAAGTAGGTACGAGTTTTAAACGACATGCTTGTGTGTAACTAAATGACTAATTTGTAAAGGGAACGCGTATTTGTTTGCACGGCCCTAGCATCGAAGAGTGATTGAGTTTGTATTTTACTTCTTTTTATCAAAGCTCACACGTTCAAAATAAGAAAAATAGAAGCGTTGGTCGTTTAAAGAAGTGTGCATTGACCTCAACGTGGGCCGGAAGGTTTAAGGTTATCGAACACACGGTATCGAAAAGGGAACGGCACAGTGTCGTTGATGACAGTGAGTGTAAATGCAGGCAATGCTGAATTTGGTCAGTAACGTTCTTGCGTACGTTACGTTCCTTGGTTTTTACGTAGGTAACTACAATTTACAAGTTGAATTTTATGCGCATTGCGTAGCCGCTTAGTCTGATAATCTTACTGGTATTATTATGGCGGACTACCTACGCAATGGACATCGAAATACATAATATACACCTCTTATCAGAAAAGTCGACACACATTTGTTTTTATTTACAAAACAAATTTATTTAATTTGACATACGTACAAACATATGCATATTTGATTTGAATTTGGAACATATTTAGTAAGTGTTGATAAACCTCATAAAACTTACTTATTCATATCAGAATGTAAAAATGGAAGATGTCTCGATTTTTTTATGAGGAGTATACTTGTAGATTCGTCGACTCGTGCTGTTCCCTTTTCGCACTAATTTCCATGTAAGTATTATATTGTAGCACCTCGGCTCGTGAATTCGCTCAATCTCGCATGTATCTCTCGCCGTGTACTGTGTTCTAAGTCGCCGCCGCGCGCCGATCTCCGCCCAACAAAACCTCTGTACTGACTTTACACAAAAAGCAAGCCAGAATTCAAAATATGCTTAGTAAAATATTAGCTTGTGATAAAGTCACCTAATCTTACCTGCGCGCGACGACGATAAACGTTTTTGCTGCCAAGTTAGATAATTATAGTCATATAATCACATTTATTCTTTAGTCATGCGTTTTTACTTTTTAATTGGTACGAAACGAAACATATGAGTTATATTATTTTTCTAATACCTACTCCTACCTAGGTTATTGTAGCTAAAACGAATAATGATAGAATGCGATTGTTCAAATGACGGCATTTTAATTTAATTTTGTAACTTTAGCGGGCCTCGTTTCGGCGTTCGTTAGTTAACTGAGCTTTAATGTTCGGCTGATCAATAGATGAGAAATATTTTTGTAATGTCGACGCGACGCGACTACATTAATTCTTCTAGGCATTTTATTATGAACAAATATTGTTAAAATTGCAGCAGTGCAACCCTTTAAGCAGGCATGCACCTTTATGCTTTGTTACGATTGTGATTTGGTTAGCCTCTTTTAATAAGCTAAAACTGTATGTATGAATGGGTTGGCAAAGCGAGGTTCTAGGAAAATGAGTTAAAAGATATGTATAAGCTGTGTACCTACATTAACTCCCCATTTGCTAAAAAGTACTTAATTATCAAATCATCCTTTAGTTATACCTAGGAACGAGCATTTTCTATGCGAAACTTAACATAGCTCGGTTTATTTTCTGGAACATCATCACATGACAATGACCAGTGCCATTGCGATCAAAATAAAACCGAAAAACATTACTTACAATAAGACATTAACATTGTAAATAATCGTTCGCCTAAAAGATCTCGTTTCTTATTAAATTGTCAGCAACTAAGCACTGCAAGGAAAGTAATTAAATAAAATTTAATTATATTTAATGATTTTTTATTTTACAACATTTACCAATATATTAGCTATGATATATTAACATCTATAAAAGTTTAGTATAGTTCTAGAGATATAGGCAGAGCAAATAACGGAACGGATACGCCGGTACGACCAGCGGCGGCGGTCCTAAGTCTGTCGATTTGGATCCAACTAAACCTCTTCTGCACTCGTGCATATATCTCATCGTTGAAACAAGGCCATCGAGATAGATAATTTGAGAACAAGTTAACAAAGAATGTTCTACTGTAAGTAAACCTTAGTTGCCCGCCGCGTGGCTCGCCTCTACCGAGCTAGAATTACTTGCATCAGCCGCAGACTCTCTCTTCTTCCTATTCTCTCTCATCTCGCACATAAGTCGATATCGCTCGACTATGGGCCCCTCCTCTGGGTACTCAGTCTTTTTCTCGTTATTTGGCGCGTATGCGAATCCGTCGAAGTGTGTGAACTCTCGTGCAATGAAATCTTCCAAGTGATATAATCTGCTTGGCTTCTGGACTTCAACGAGGTTTTCTGTAAGAGAAACATACAAAATAAGAGAACTAATAAAAAAACGATGTTTGAACTTTGCTTTCTAACGATGACAGTGTTTTTCTTTATTATCGCTTCAATTAGTTTCGGAGATAATCACTAACAGTGTGAATGAAGCGTGACAGTGTGACGATTATTATTGTATCTTTTATCAAAAAGTCAAGGGCAAAGAAGAATGGAACTAATATCAAAATCAATTATCTACTACGACAAAGTAGGTCAAAATTAGGTATAGCTTGCCAAATTCAGGTCGTTTGTTTCAATACAAATTAACCTTCAGTTATCATGAGATAGATAAGGAAGTGTGCCAAAGATAGATACGCGGGTATTCACTACTCGACCTACAATGGGGATTACCTACGTCGCAAATTGATCGTTTAGACTTTAAACTTTAGAGGCACCTTTTAGGTTTAAATCTTGTCAAAGGGTCCAGCCAGGGTCAACAGGAGGGCCCCTCTTCCTACCTAATTGAATCAATCAGTGGCGTCAATTCTGGCGGGACACATCTTTAGATAATTCTTGGCTATTTCTTTTATTTATTTTACTAAGAAAAGAAAATGGACACGAAATCTACAGCTGCTTTTTTTCTGAGAATTTTGACACTTTATTTGATAATGATAATAGAAGATTTTATTTGATAATGATAATAGAAGATTTTTTTTCATATTTCGACCTATATTCCATGGGGAAAGTTGTTCGGTTTTGAGGTTTCGCTATCGGTCACTGGTAAAATTTCACCTACCTTGCGCGACGTATCGCTCGGACTGGTCGGCCGCGATCACGTGGTAGAAGGGCTGCTCGGAGCCGAACTCGAGCGTGTCTGTCTCCATACGGCGTTGCCACTCAACGGCACAAGTGAAGTCCCAGCCGCGCACTATGCACACGTAGTCGTACTTCTTGTGGTAGCAGATCATGCCGACGGCGTACCTCACGTTGGAACAGTGTGGGCGTACTATCATCTAAAAAGTTTGTTCAAACGTTTAAAAAAATAGAGCGCTGGGCTTAGCCAAAACAATGAAACGAGTTTATTACGTCATGATGTCATGGAAAAGTAAGGGCCGGCGCACATAGACCGGACGCCGGCGACACTTTTCGCGCGACGCCTCTTGGTCGCGGAGCACACCAAGCGGCATTCTTCCGCGCGGCGTCGCCACGTGGCGCGTGCGTCCGCCGGTTCGCTAGACAGTGTTGCCCGCTAATCTTATTAAAAATAAATTGGGTGGTTCAGATGAATCCAACCTATTAAAAATTAAAGAACATTACGTTACGATTGTCACTGAACTAATTTTTGCCACGTTTGAAAAAAAAATGGTCATTTGTGTGGCTCGTTGGTGTTTGATGGATCGTATGGGTTATTTGTATGGGTCGTTGGTATTTGTTAGGTCGTAAGGGTTTATTACGTGGGTCGTTGATGTTTGATGGGTCGTAAGGGTTTATTACGTGGGTCGTTGGTGTTTGTTGGGTCGTTAGAGTTTCTTACATGGGTCGTTGGTGTTTGTTGGGTCGTAAAGGTTAATTACGTGGGTTGTTGGTGTTTGTTGGATCGTAAGGGTTTATTACGTGGGTCGTTGATGTTTGATGGGTCGTAAGGGTTTATTACGTGGGTCGTTGGTGTTTGTTGGGTCGTTAGAGTTTCTTACATGGGTCGTTGGTGTTTGTTGGGTCGTAAAGGTTAATTACGTGGGTTGTTGGTGTTTGTTGGATCGCAAGGGTATCTTACGTGGGTCGCTGATGTTTGATGGGTCGTAAGGGTATTTGTTTGGGTCGTTGATGTTTGATGGGTCGTAAGGGTTAATTACGTGGGTCGTTGGTGTTTGATGGGTCGTAAGGGTTTAATACGTGGGTCGTTGATGTTTGATGGGTCGTAAGGGTTTCTTACGTGGGTCGTTGGTGTTTGATGGGTCGTAAGGGTATCTTACGTAGATCGTTGGTGTTTGTTGGGTCGTAAGGGTTTATTACGTGGGTCGTTGATGTTTGATGGGTCGTATGAGTTTATTTTGTGGGTCGTTGATGTTTATTGGGTTGTAAGGGTTTCTTACGTGGGTCGTTGGTGTTTGATGGGTCGTAAGGGTATCTTACGTAGATCGTTGGTGTTTGTTGGGTCGTAAGGGTTTATTACGTGGGTCGTTGATGTTTGATGGGTCGTATGAGTTTATTTTGTGGGTCGTTGATGTTTATTGGGTTGTAAGGGTTTATTACGTGGGTCGTTGATGTTTGATGGGTCGTAAGGGTTTATTACGTGGGTCGTTGGTATTTGTTGGGTCGTAAGGGTTTATTACGTGGGTCGTTGATGTTTGATGGGTCGTAAGGGTTTATTACGTGGGTCGTTGGTATTTGTTGGGTCGTAAGGGCTTATTACGTGGGTCGTTGATGATTAATGGGTCGTAAGAGTTTATTACGTGGGTCGTTGATGTTTGATGGGTCGTAAGGGTTTCTTATGTGGGTCGTTGATGTTTGATGGGTCGTAAGGGTTAATTACGTGGGTCGCTGGTGTTTGATGGGTCGTAAGGGTTTATTACGTGGGTCGTTGATGTTTGATGGGTCGTAAGGGTTTATTACGTGGGTCGTTGATGTTTGATGGGTCGTAAGGGTTAATTACGTGGGTCGTTGGTGTTTGATGGGTCGTAAGGGTTTATTACGTATGTCGTTGATGTTTGATGGGTCGTAAGGGTTTATTACGTGGGTCGTTGGTATTTGTTGGGTCGTAAGGGTTTATTACGAGGGTCGTTGATGTTTGATGGGTCTTAAGGGTTTATTACGTGGGTCGTTGGTATTTGTTGGGTCGTAAGGGCTTATTACGTGGGTCGTTGGTGTTTGATGGGTCGTAAAGGTTTATTACGTGGTCGTTGATGTTTGATAGGTCGGAAGGGTTACTTGGGTCGTTGGTGTTTGATGGGTCGTAAGGGTTAATTACGTGAATCGTTGGTGTTTGTTGCGGTAAGGGTTTATTACATGGGTCGTTGATGTTTAATGGGTCGGGCTTATGTGGGTCGTTGATGTTTGATGGGTCGTTAATTACGTGGGTCGTTGGTGTTTGATGGGTCGTTAGGTTTATTACGTAACGACCCACGTAAGAAACCCTTACGACCCATCAAACATCAACGACCCACGTAATAAACCCCTTACGACCCATCAAACAGCAACGACCCACGTAATAGACCCTAACGACCCATAAAAAATCAACGACCCACGTAATAAACCCTTACAACCCAATAAACATCAACGACCCACAAAATAAACTCATACGACCCATCAAACATCAACGACCCACGTAATAAACCCTTACGACCCAACAAACACCAACGATCTACGTAAGATACCCTTACGACCCATCAAACATCAACGACCCTCGTAAATAACCCTTACGACCCAACAAATACCAACGACCCACGTAATAAACCCTTACGACCCATCAAACATCAACGACCTACGTAATAAACCCTTACGACCCATCAAACACCAACGACCCACGTAATTAACCCTTACGACCCATCAAACATCAATTTCAATTTCAATTTATTTATTCATGTAAAACATTCAGGTAGATATTACAAGGTTGCAGATACAAATGCATAAACGGTATCACTGAAAGTTGCCTTCGCAGGCATGTACATGCGGACAGATAGCTATAATATGAAAAATATAAAAAAAAAACAAATATCTACAAAATATAAAAACTATTATGGAATAAATCAATTAAAGTAAATTCAAATACAATAAAATACAAGCAATGTCAACACATACAAAATAAATCAAGTAAAATTAATTCACAAAGCAAAAAATAAAATAAAAAAGAAAATGTCAATAAAAGGAAATGTCAATAAAAGAAAATAAAAACAATGTCACACATACAAATCAAATACAAATTAAGTTACAATTACATTACAATACAAAAAATGGCAAAAAGCAATGTCAACACAGAAATAATAAAACCATATAAAAAAAAATGTAAAAAAACATGTCACTTTAACTAAAAATAAAATAATAACAGTTAACAGTAAGGACAGGGCAAGCAAATACATCATTTTAATGTCAGATATTCCTGCAGACTATAAAAACACTTTTCCACAAGCCATGACTTCAACGATCTCCTGAATTCCCCGAAATCATGTTCCTTTAAAGATTCGGGGAGTTTGTTAAAAATGAGAATAGACATAGCATACGAATTTTTCTTAATTAGTACTAGTCTACTGTCTAGAGCGGGGATTGTGCAACTTATTTTTGTACTGTGTACGTAAATTTCTTTCAGTATGATCTTGATTTTGGGTAAATAAAAACTTATGTTTATAGACAAACGTGCAAATCTCAAAAATGTACAGACAAGTAACTGTCAGTAGCTTGTACTCAATGAAAAATGGACGACAGGAGTCAGTTTGACTTAGGCCAAATATTGCTCGGATGCACTTCTTTTGTACAATGAATAGTTTATTGATATCGCAGGAGTTCCCCCAAATTATTATCCCATAGCGCAAAATAGAATCTACATATCCGTGATACGCCATTATAGCGGCCTTTTTTGTTACGACTTGACTAACGCGTCTCAAGGCAAATACAAATGAATTTACCTTCGAGCACAGCTTAGTAATGTGCTCTTTCCAACTACAGTGGCTATCTATCGTAATTCCCAAAAAAGTCGTAATAGTGGAGGACTCTACTGACTGATTTTGGTACTGAACATTAAGTTTCGAGAGTGTTGTCACATTTGTGGAAAACTGAACATATTTGGTCTTATTTATATTTACTTTTAAATTATTTATTGTCATCCAATTAATTGCATTTTTTAAGGCGGAGTTAACTTTATGCTCATGAGAAATATCATTGACATTGTTACTTCTTATGATAACTGTAGTATCATCAGCAAATAAAATACAATCTTCTGACACAGCCAGTGGAAAATCATTTATATATGCCAAAAATAGTAAAGGCCCCAAAATGCTGCCCTGTGGGACACCAAAGTTATTATTTATAAACGTTGATCGATAGCTCTGTAAAGTTTTAGTACTATCGCGAAATGTCCGAACCTCTACGCACTGCTCTCTATTGCTAAGGTAACTTTTAATCCAGTCGTAGGCAGGACCCCTTATACCATACAAGTATAGCTTAAAAAGCAATCGGTCATGAGGCACAAAATCAAACGCCTTGCTCATATCCATAAACAGTACAGTTATTGGTACGTTATCATTTAAGCAGTCCATTATTAGTTTGACTAATTTAAAAGTAGCCAGAGAGGTGCTTTTTCCTTTTCTAAAACCATGTTGTTCTTCTCTAAAAATTTTCTGTTTTTCAAAAAAGTTTAATATTCTATTATACATACACTTCTCCAATATTTTTGAAAAAACAGGTATTAACGTTATTGGACGATAGTTTTCCATGCGATCACGTGATCCTTTTTTAAAAAGTGGTCTGACCACAGATTTTTTTAAGATGCTTGGAAAAATGCCCTCTGTAAGACATCTATTCACAACGTAGGTAAGTGGATAAATGATAACAGCAATACTGCTTTTGACAATCTTAGTCAAAATATCGTCAAAACCAACCGACTTAGAATTACTTAAACCTTTGATTATTTTAATAAGTTCAAAGCATTCCACAGGATACAAAAACAAGCTATTTTCTTTAGAGATTACCGAATGCAAGATATCATTTAAATTATTGAAATTTGATGTGCAATTTTGAGTAATACTGTTCACGAAATAACTATTAAATGACTGCGATATTAAATGAGGATCAGATAGTTCCATATTGTCTACTAATATTTTTGTAATTGAATTACTCGACGGATCAGTTGTGTGATGTTTTATTACGTTCCAAACTGCTTTACATTTATTTTCAGAACCGGTTATATAGGATATATTATTTCGTTTTGTGAAACTGTCATGCACTGGCGTAAAATACCTGTATATCTTTTATAAAAGTCTTATTTCCCCTTCTATGCCGCATTTCAAAATGAAGTCCGCGCTTAACCTTACAACTCTTTCTAATTCCCTTTGTGAGCCACTTAGTAGTTTGGTGATTTGTTCGTTTTTTTATTCTTACAACCGGAAAGCAGAGTTGGTAAATAAGCAAATACAGTTCATAAAAAACATTGAAAGCTGCTTCAGCCGATAAGCTTTCCGCATAAACTTCATTGAAAGACAAAGCTCCAAGACATTCCAAAAATAGTTTTAAGTTCTCATCACTGTAATCGCGATTATATTCATACCACCATCGAATTGGAGGTTTCCGGGGTTGAGTGGTAGGTATGCGATAACTTTGCGCATTATGATCCGATAACTCAAAGTTGTGTGTCTTGGCTATACCATTTTCAATATTTGAAATAATATGATCAATGCATTTTTGGGAAGTGTTCGTTATTCTAGTAGGTGTAGTAATTTTTGTTTCTAGGTTATAAGACTCTATAATTCTTTTAAATTCCCTTGATATGCTAGACTCTATCATAGTGTTTATGTTAAAATCACCACATAAAATATATTTTTTGCGTTTATTCTTACAGACAATATGAAGTAATTCCTCTAATTTTTCAAAGAATTTTGATTTTGGAGACGTAGGTGTCTTATTTGTGTATAAACAAAGTACTGTTATATTATACTTCGGCAAGTGCACACCACAACATTCAAACAAAAAGTTTTGACATAAATGTGTAAAGTTACTGAGCACACTGAAATCCAAATCATTTCTTACAAGAATAGCCGATCCACCCCTTTTTTTTGGCCTTGAATAATGCGCAGCCATTTTGAACTGATTTAATTTAAGGTTATTTTCAGTTCCTTGTTTACCACGTAATAAACCCCAAACCAACAACCCACGTAATAAACCCTTACGACCCATCAAACATCAACGACCCACGTAATAAACCCTTACGACCCATCAAACACCAGCGACCCACGTAATTAACCCTTACGACCCATCAAACATCAACGACCCACATAAGAAACCCTTACGACCCATCAAACATCAACGACCCACGTAATAAACTCTTACGACCCATCAATCATCAACAACCCACGTAATAAGCCCTTACGACCCAACAAATACCAACGACCCACGTAATAAACCCTTACGACCCATCAAACATCAACGACCCACGTAATAAACCCTTTCGACCCAACAAATACCAACGACCCACGTAATAAACCCTTACGACCCATCAAACACCAACGACCCACGTTATGAACCCTTACAACCCAATAAACATCAACGACCCACAAAATAAACTCATACGACCCATCAAACACCAACGACCCACGTAAGAAACCCTTACGACCCAACAAACATCAACGACCCACGTACGGTACCCTAACGACCCATCAAACATCAACGACCCACGTAATAAACCCTTACGACCCATCAAACATCAACGACCCACGTAATAAACCCTTACGACCCAACAAACACCAACGACCCACGTATTAAACTCTTACGCCCCATTAAACACCAACGACCCACGTAATAACCATTACGACCCAACAAACACCAACGACCCACATAACTAACCCTTACGACCCAACAAAAACCAACGTCCCACGTAATAAACTCTTACGACCCAACAAACACCAACAACCCAAGTAATAAACCCTTAAGCCTCAATAAAAACCAACGACCCACGTAATAAACCCTTACGACCCATCAAACACCAACGACCCACGTTATAAACCCTTAAGACCCCAAATACACCAACGACCCACGTAATAAACCCTTACGACCCATCAAACATTAACGACCCACGTAATAAACCCTTACGCCCCAATAAACACCAACGACCCACGTAATAAACCCTTACGACCCATCAAACATGAACGACCCACGTAATAAACCCTGTTGACCCATCAAACATGAACGTCCCACGTAATAAACCCTTACGACCCAACAAACACCAACGACCCACGTAATAAACCCTAACGACCCAATAAACACCAAGGTTCTAGGTACTTATATTATAAATATTTATTCAAAACAATATTTAGATATTTTTTATTTTGATTTATTTTAGTAATCGACACTTTTCTTTGAGAAACATTATCTTTTTTATTTCTATTGTGATGGCAACACCGGGAGAATGTCCGCTTGCGGCCTTGGGCCGCCCGGCGGACGCAAGCGCACTCAAGAGGCGCCGCGCGGAGTCGCGCGGCGCCGCGCGAACAAATGGCGCTCGGACTTTTTCCGCCGCCGGCCATTATCGCCGTTACGTCAGTTGCGTACGGTTCATTTTCCGATTTCTCTGTTAGAGTCGCGCGACGGCGCGCGGAAAAGTGTCCACTCTGTCGGCGGCGGCCCTAAGGAGAAGGGATTCTATTCTACATTACAAGCTACACCAATACAGTTTTCATGATTTTGTTTTCTCTGCATGTGTGGGAAGAGCTATGGAAGCCAGCACGACCGTTCATATACCTACCTACTTACACCTCGCGCGCAAGTTCATGATTATTTTGAAATATTTGCCTCCTTGTCGTACTCTCGGTGGTAGTGGCATGTGCGACAGGGAAAGACATATTTCAGGATGACCATGAACACGCGTGCGTATTGAAGGTAGATGGGGTGGAGGGGAAGAATTAGAGAACTTAGAGAAGAATACGCCAAGATAAATGGTAGGTTGAAACCTACTGGGTTGTCCTGCTGTGTTTAAGGTTTAAGAAGCTATCTAATTAGGTAAGAAAGTACGGGTTTCTACTTCACATTATTACTTACACTTCGGCAGACAGTGTTGAACGGAGTATTCAATTTCGATAGCGATTTTATAATTTGCATGTGTGGTTGAGTCAGCTGTAAAAATAAATAGGATAATGTAAAGTAAACTGGAATAATTTGAAATAAAAATTACAATGATTCCCTTACATCTACATCGTCTCGTCATACTAATGAAGGTACAACTGGATAAGAGCTAAGGGCTATTACCTATTTAAAAAACAGCTGTAGGTATAATGGAAAACTCGAGGTGCTTCTGGTAATCCATGCAAGTAGGTAAGTCGTAGGTATGGAGCTCCCTTTCTTCCTTGAGGGAGCGCTGTACGGCCGCTAATGCAGCGAGTAGTTTTGAATCGACCATAAACTGGAGATGCCGCTGATTTTCTATACAAATAAGCAAACTCACATATTTTAGATTGAGGTCAATATTCATAGCGGGTAGATGCGTGATGTCAAGCAGGAACGGGAGGAAGTTTCGGTACGGGTTGTACGCGTTGTCGTCAGTTCCCAGGAAGTCCAAGAGGTGCAGCGCATTTTGCGTGTGCCTGCAATTTACCATTACTCTACTGAAGTACTGGCTTTCGACTAGGTACATAACTACTACTTCTGCGAATGCATCAGAGCCAGCGTTGTTCGATCCTGTCAACAAATGATTTACAATTTGGAAACGATACGACGTGGGGTATTGTCTCATATTTTGAAATCGACTTTGGTTGGAAGGACGCATAAAACTGACTTAGGGCTCGACTTAGGGTTGGTAGATACGATGAAGTTGCCAGATGAATGATGCCAAAAAGTCTTATACTCACCAGTTTTTGATGGCACCCATTGTCATATGAAACATTGAATAAATGTACTGGAGTAATGAGTCTGGGTAGTATTTGTACACCTGAGCGCCGGCTTGTGAGAATGGGCACCGCCTCTTGGGGTTTATGGCTCCTGTTTTCAAATCGACTGTGTAAAGTTTGGTAGCCCCGTCGTCATGTTCGCGCCACTCCAGGTACAAATGGTTCGGAAACGACACTAGGTCGCAATCAACGCCAAACTTTTTCGCTATGGCGTTGTAAATCGCACCAATGGAGATGGGATTGCCGCATTTGGATTCTATCACCTGAAATTAAGTTTTAAACATGATTTGAGTTCAGGAGAGCATTAATTTCATGCCCCCATGGCATAAATTAGATAATGGTAACCATTACCATAAAGTAAAAATATGATAAGGTAGGTAATTATATTTTTCTTTCAATGCTCGGATTTTTTTAAGAACACACCTAAGTAAAATTATAGGTCTAATGGTTGCTTTGCGCCCGTGTCCCTTAATCTTATGATAGTCTCCTTTATTTATTATATGCTAGGGCTAAGATAAGAAGTACCTTGACAATGTACAAGTTATCCACGTTCGCCGTCGGTGTGACAACCATGCGTAGCTGGTGGTAGATCAATTGGCTGATGGCTTCAAGTATTTCTCTATGTTTGATAGTGCCTTTGGCACATCGCGCCTGGACAGACTCATTTTTGGAAGGCTTTTTTTGGTTCAAGATATCTTCAACTTTCTTTGTAAGTTCTTGTATCTGAAAGGAGATACAGTTTTAGCCTATTAGGTGTGAATGGCATATTAGATGGCTTCATGTTATTTACAGTATAAATATAAAAGACAACCAGAAACTGGGTAGGTAGGTAAATCTGAAAGGATACTTGATGACAATTTTATAAAGTATTTTTCAATTATTCCTGGACGCATCATTATTATTATTATTATAGCATTTTTTACCAAGAATGGAGATAGTTACCGCATCTGCGACCTGCTCATCTGGATACAGATTGTCAGTGTCTGCCCACTGTACAAAGAAATTCACCACATTTTCTGGAGATAACTCATTCTTGATGTGCTGTTTCACCCATTTTACACACAGGAATGAGTGAATTAAATGACGGAGTGCTACTCTGGCGTAATGCATTTCAGTCAGTGTGAGAGGTCTGAAAAAAATACAGAAAAATTTATTATTCATTCCTATAGGTTATTAATTCCTAAATTCAGAATAGGGTCCAGAGCATTATGTTCTAAATGAACTCCAATTTATGAATGCCATGGATGGGAATGGATACCTACAACAGTCACAGTCACAAGATATGAAAGAAGGTACCTATTGTAACATACATAAATAAGCAAAGAAATCAGTATGGTTGCATGACACAACATGCAGATGGGTAAGTTTAAAGGAAGGATTGACTTGAGTGTCTTTGTAAGTTGGGAGAGATTATGTTTCTACTGACTTGTTACAAGCCCAATTGTCCACAGTGTTCCTGCCTCTCTTGATGGTATCTTGAAGAGTGATCACTGTGTAGTAATAACTCAAATTATGGGACAGAGCTATTGCATAAACATTTTTCATATCTTCCAAGCTCACATCACTTGTCCTCCTGAAAAGCCAATAATTGTAGTTTTTAATAGCAATATTTTTTCATTATCATTTAACAATATAGTGATAAGTTTGTCAAATCTTGACTTACCAGTAAAACTGAGGAGACATATTCAAAAGTTCGGAATATAGTTTTTTCTGTAGCACAATGTATCTTTTGACCTCTGATAGCCAATCCACATCAGGCTCCTTTTCAATAATATCTGCCATATCATCGCTGACTCTAAGAATAATAATTTGAGAGAGTTAGTAGTCCATTTTTCCTATTTTAAAAATATTGTAGGCAGGTACTTTGTTCAATATTAATGCTACTTGGTGCTACCAGTTGAAGTGCACTGCCATGCCATTGTGGCTATGAATCTTTTGAATGACTATTATGTGCAGACTAAATACAATTTAGATTTGATCCCTACGTAGATTCTCTTTTTGGACTATGCCTATACTATATTTTCATGATTTCATGTTAGTTTGCAGATTATGTCTGTTGGTTTATATCTATATCAAAGCATCTATTCACAAGTGTGTGATGCAGTAGAGGTGGGGAAGGTTGTAAGTACCTATTTAGTTGAAATATTTGAAATAACTAAAAGGTAAGTACATGGTAAGTGAATATGATTCTTTATGGCTTGTACTCACACATCCTTGAACCTATTCTTCCAGAGAGTTTGATCACTGTTGACTAAGTCGTTAAATCGCTTGCAAGTAGCACTAAAATGCAAAATATCACGACATTCATTGTTTATCAAAATCATTGATATGATTTCGTCTGGCAAGTTATTTATCATGCAAATGTCTTCTTCCTGTCCCTTTTCCATGGTGCCTTTTCAATTTTTCCTTTCACAATTTCAATTTATTGCTGTTTTTTAAGTAAAAATCACAAGAGAAACTGAGAAAAACAACTACACCAAATGTCAAAATCAATGGTGTTTGTATTCGGTTACAAGCAAATTGTAACATAATTAAAATACAATGCGTTTATCCAATGACAAAAAAATATTGCTGTACTGTTTAAATAGCAATGGATTAAAAACTTTGTTTAAGTTAGAGAATAGAGGTCTACCTGTCAAAGTTCGCTTTTTAGGGTTTCGTAGTCTACTAGTTAGGGTTTCGTAGTCTACTAGAAACCCTTATAGTTTCGTCATGTCTGTCTGTCTGTCTGTCTGTCTGTCTGTCTGTCTGTCTGTCCGTCTGTCTGTATGCCGCACCCTCATATCTTCGTCAGTTTTGGAGCTATCGACATGAAATTTGGTGAGAAGATAGATCGTGTTGACCCAAATAAAGAAATGTTAAGAAAAACATATTTTTAATGTTTTTTGGACCCCCTCCCATAGAAGTGAAAGGGGGGCAAAAATTTTTTTTTTCTTCTGTAATATTGAGTAGGGTATCGTTGAATAGGTCTTTTAAAACTAAGGTGAGGTTTCTTTGAAACAAAGTCACTAAAATGTTTCTGTCACGAGATATTTGCTTTTAAAAAGGGCGTTTTTGACCCATAATTTGTTCCAGCTGTAACTTCTAAAGTATAAACGCTAAAAATTTGAAATAAATATGGAATATAATAGCTTACAATCTGAAGTTACAATGAAAACTATAACGGAAATTGTACACTTAAAGGTTTCAGAAAAAATTGAGTTTTTCTATTTGCGGTTGGTCATCATACTGCTGCTAACAAACCAGCAACAAATTAAGTTTGTAATGCTGAAAAACCTGATATTTAAACGTTGACTACGAAACCCTATTTGTGGGCGTGTCTGACACGCTCTTGGCCGGTTTTTGTTTAGAGTTTTAGCTGCAACAAAAGTGTGTATAGAGACGAAAGCCTTACAAAATGTCCATAGAAATTTTTATTTCTTTATTCACAAATTCTTAAGTTAAATTTTACAAATTATAATTTCCCCCAAGGCGGCGCACCGAGGCAAGGTGCCTAAAAGACTGGCAGCATTGCCTCTTTGAATGGCCAGACTAATTCTTTGGCCTAAAATAGCTGCCAGCCTTTGGGTCCCCCGTTGCCTCGACGAGACGCCCTGAGAGGTCTTTTATGAAATCTTTAGCCAATGGACCCCAAGGACCCATTGTCTCAAAAGCCAGAGGAACAAACATAAATACCTCCCCCAGACTAGAGTATTTGCGTTTTTTTAAATTTTTTAATGTCCATAGTATTTGGTGTTTCTTTCTTTTTCTATAAATCTGCCAGCGCTGTCAAAAACACATTCAGTTTCGACTGCGGCGGGGGCCGCGGTCAATTTAAAAAGTTTGCACTGTATTTCCGCGACTTGCCGCAAACTGCCGCAAACGCAAAAGCTAAACGAGGCCATGTAATAAATCATTAAATCATGGAATTAATTAGCATTTTTCTTTCTTTTAAGTTTTATCTTGTATCGATATTTGTATTAAATTAATAAATGGTAAAGATCCTATTAATAAAAAATTGTGTCACACATTTTATTACGAGTGGAAGAAAATGGAAGTGCGAATAGGTTTGGTACTCATGTACATAAAGTGCTCACTGGCACATGACAAATCTCTACCTACTGATTTAAACATACCTACCTATTCCTGAGCTGTACTTATTCTGTACAAGCTCCCCAAAAAAGAAAAAAGGAACCCTCGTGTGTTTTAATATTTAGTGAAACGATCTCTATCCATATTCAAATCCACACGAAATCTAGATAATATCGCCACTGAAACAATTAAGTTTAATAGTTTTGTATTGTTACGTGGTCACGCAAGGTGTAATCAGCGATACCTACTTACGTGATGTTTGATTTATGTATGACCCCACCCCGTCCTATCGTGTCACTGTTGCAGAGTTTTACTCCTGTTCATAATGTTTGTTTCAAGAAAATATAATAAACTTGAAATTTGGATATGATAAAGAAAATTTTAACATGGCATTTGTATACAGTTGCTGCTTTTGGTTTTCTTTGCGTTTAGGTGGGATTATAATAGGGATCTATTCACTGGTAAGTAATTCAGTGTTGAATGAAATGGAAGGATGATGGATGTAATTATAGGTAGATAGACGTATAAGATGTACGTAGTGGCAATGTACCTATTGCTATGTTCTACCTAGGTACCTGAAACTTTCATGAAGTTTTATTTTCAGCTGCAAGGGTTGCTGGTATTGATAGCATACTGCGTTGCTTACAACAGAATTCCTGATGTAAAAGACCACATTACGCATCTGTTGAATAATTTGAATCTTATTTACACTCAAGAATATTTGGAATATTTGCGTAATGGTAAGTGGCGATCGAAATCGATACGACGACAACCATCACACGACGCTTATCATATCACATCACATTCCTATAAGTACCTACTAAAATACTTTTTTATTTCAGAGCCAGCAAAAGTTATAACTTTCGGAATATGCATTTCTTGTTTGTACATTTTCTTTTGTCTGCTTTACATCTATGGCGCGTATACGGTGAGTTCCTGGAAGTTGGTACCTAAAGTACCTGATATTCCTGAGAGCCTGATCGCAGGCGCGCAAATCCAAGAACATCTATGTATTTGTTGTAGTGCAATAACATGCTGATGATTCCATTCATCCTGTCGGAGCTGGTGCGGCTGGTGATGCTGTCGCTCACGGTGGCGACCTGGCTGCTGGTCCTCAAGCAAAACACCATGGATATCGGCCTGCTCATCGGCGCCAGCGTCGGCAGCGGATTTTTCTTACGTAAGATTATGTTGTCGTGTTTCATGTACGATATCTTGTCCTATTTGGGTATTTATTTGCGGTGGTTTGAGCAGCATCCTGTACAGGTGGAGTAGGTAGGTACCTCGTTAGCTAACACAGGCCACACTTCTTTTCCTCAACGAATAAAAAAAGACGTGATTAATGTACCTACAGCCGCCGTTATGTATCGAATTTTGAATTTAGTAGGTACGTGACTCTCGACTCAATCAATTCACGCATGTTTTTTTGCATTAGGTAGTTATTAAATTAGATAGGTCCAAGTCCAGCTGAGTGAATATAAAAAACCGGCAATGCATGACTTCACACCTACAGAGGTCATCGTTTAGTAGTTAGATGAGTCATACAATGTTACAAAAACAACCGCTATAATATTTCATCATCGGCAGTTTGTTAGTCGTTTGATTGAACTAAGTGTTTTCTGTAAAAAACATAGAGTGGATCTTGTCATGATCTTGCGGGCTATACCTATTCCTATTTACATATCTCTCTAGCATGAGTCACTCCCGCTATGGAAGGACTTTGGGTAGTCTACCTCGAGAAAAGAAGTACAAATCTTTATTTGTAACAAGTTACATACACGGCCGAAAGGCAACACGTTTGACATGTTTTATTTCCAGTGGGAATGTTCTACCTGTGGGTTTGCGCTGCAAATCTACCAGTGTTGATCAACGAGATGGAGCGCGAGGAACAGGCGGAGACCATTGCGAGGCTCCGCAGACTTCTTCAGGAGGGGCAGAAGCCCGTCGGCCGCAACATGGACGCGTTTCCCGCAGACCACGGACTCTACAATGACGTGTTCATGGTGTCCAGAAAACGGAACGATTTGGACAGGCAGTGGTTGACAGGCCCAAGGGGACCCGCGCCATATTATCGATAAAGTACAAATAAAGTAGGTAACTTTTCAGGATTAATGCAAATAAAAACAAATATTTGGTAGGTACTTTTTTGTTACATTATTTGTTGTATAGCAGCGCCTGTTTTATCAGAACTCATGAATAAAGATATGAAGCCTTATGTGTATATTTCGATCTGGTAGTTGAGTCCGCTGCCGCGTTCACTCTTCAGTCGGATGTTGGCGTAGGAAAAGCCGACGCCCCCAGCGGTCACCGTGGCGCTAGCCTCCGTGTGGTCCAGGTCGCGTGCTATGATACCCTGGGGAACACAACGGTGATTGAATTGAAAATGTAGGTACTATCAGCAGAATATCTAGTTAAACTTTATGCGATCAACTTGCACTAATGGTGATTCTAAGTAACTGTATATGGAAATCCATTATTTGTTGTTCCTTTAAAGAACACAATCGTAAAAATACAATAAACATAATTAGGTATGTATCACGGTAAAACCAGCAAGTAGCAGCCAAGAGATAATGGTGGTCGATATCTTTTTTTCTTTCAAATAACATTACTTAATTGGCAATCAGCAAGTTAAGTTGAGTTTGGTAGGTAAAGTAGATACGTGGCTCTTATACTTACATACATACCTAATCTAGTTCTTGGTACAGTCTCTCCCGTTAACTCATAAACAATCCAAAATTAAAGGCATCGATGTTTTTCAGACTGTCACACTGTCACATTTTACAGTAATAATTGTTACTTTTCTAGATGCAGCATCATTTACTGAATCGTACAACGAGCGCAGCGAAGCAATCATTTATCTAGGCGTACAACATTGTTTTTTTTTGTCTGGCTTGTCGGTAACAATCAAAAGAAAATCTAAACTTTTTGGACCGAATAGTTAAGTTAGCGTGAGAGACTGTACCTCAGTTACTAAAATTATTTCAATAAGAACATCATAGTAAAATGCTACTCACTTTGATGATCTGCTGTCCAGGGTCCGAGAAGAACACTTCCTTTACCCTCTTCTTGAACGGAATGGCATTGTACTCGGCCTTCTGTTGCCAAAGCAGGCGGTTGTTGAAACTCGTGCCCACTATCAAGTCCTTCGCGAGACTCGACGACACACAGAACAATACCACGAAACTCAACAAGATTATGCTCTTCATTGTGACAGCTTAGTTAAACTAAGCGTCCGCACAAAATGGCCGTGACCAACCTATATGCTCGTAAGTAAACGAAGATATGTGTCCAAGAATCGAGATTACGTAGTCAAAGTTCAAATAGCGCGACACTGATTGATAAACAACAGGCCGATAAACGAAACGAGTTTATACAGTTTAGTTTGTAAACTGTGAGCTCGTGAATAGACAAGCCGATGTTAACAATATTATTACAACACGCTAGGTACCTTGTTTACGTAAAAGGCCAGGATTTATTTATGTAGGTATTCCTGTCTTGCAAAACGAAATAAGCATTTAAAAAACGTGGGTATAATTATACCTGTACATTATATAATTATACCTACATGTATAGAAGTTTTACTGGTGGTTAATGTTTTGTTTGAATCCTACTAATATTATAAAGGCGGATGTTTGTGTGTGTTTATTACGACATCACGCTAAAACGGGTGATTAGATTGACATGAAATTTTGCACAAATATAGAAGAGTATCTAGATTAACCTTAGAGATTAACACATAGGCTACTTTTTACCACGGGAAAATGTCTTATTCTTACGGGATTACGCATATTCCAATATTTTTGCAAAGGTGGCGTGACTGAGCCGATTCGCGTTTTAAACGTTTTCGACGAAAACTAACAGCGACATCTCTTGGCGAGTAATGCTTTTTTCCCGCGGAATAATAGGTTGCAGCGGGTCTCGGCAGCGGGTGAAACCGCTGACGGACGGGCAGCTAGTTTTATTATAAAATGGTCCTATAAAATACTTACCTTAATTCGTTCAACGATCTAATCGATAGGAATAAAAGACATCAACGCGTTATTAGCTCTCGTTGATGTCTTTTGTATGGATGAATATCACACAAACACTCTTACATTTGCAACATAAAAAGGGACATACTATGTCGAAAAATGAGCAACCGGGCCGGAACGGGACGGAAGATGCGTTGCTCGAAGCCACCAACAATAAAACACTTGCAAGCCAATTTTGTATGGAAAATACCTCTTGGTCTAGCTTTTCTAAGACCAATGTAGTGAATGAGGGTAATAGTTTTGCTGAACTAAGAATCTTTGCAAAAGTGCCGAAGATTTTGGAACTCAACTGTTTTTTGTATGTAAAGAATGGAAATAAAAGTACAATTTCGGAACAGTATGAAGATATCTTTAATCCAAGTTAAACTTTGATATAAATTAAAACAACAACTTCGTTAATTTTCTCCTAGTAACATGTACTCATCATAAATATTATCTTTATAATATGAAAGCAAAACGAGTGAGAATATTTCCAGAGATAAACAGGTTCAACTGGGGCAATTCATAGTCGCCAAAATGACGACGGTAGACGAGACGCACACCTAGTGAAATTTGACGCGAACCGTTTTTAGTACCAAATTAAAAATGAAACCATACTCAACATTAGCTGTCTTGGGGTACGTTCAAGGTTTCATCTTTCGTAGATCTGTCGTCGCTCTTTTATTTCGTAGCTCATTCGACGACATAGTACCCTTAGTACAACGAGTGAATGAGCAAAAGTCATTGGTCGATCAAACAGGATAACTAATGGCGCCAGTTTCGACGACTTTTTTCTGTGATTGGTCCAAAATTTGTCAATGTCAAACCAGTTACTTCTTATTGGTGTGTTTAGGCACAGTTGCGCCCGCTGCTATATGCATTGAGTTTTACTCCCCATTAAATTCTGTTCATTTTTGCAGTTGAAAACGGCTTGTGCCATAACTCGCTAGGTATCCGTCGGCCTTTACACGATAAGTACTCATATTGGTTCAAACCGCAACCACGAAATCACCATTATTCATAATACTAACATCATTCTACCACCGTTCATCAAAATTAGAATAGTTTATAGACTAGTAACATTCACCGCACGGCACGTAACAACGAGAGAGTGGAAGCCTAGAGGAAGGCTGCTTTACACTTTGGTCAGTCAAGTAGCTAGTTAAGTTACTCTCTCTAAGCTTTGAACGAAAAAATCAAATTGGATACTTTACTGTCTCTTCATTTGTTGTTAATTTATGAGTTTATGACTACAGAAAATTTGTGCCAATATCGAGACAGATTCTTTCTTTCTTTCTTTACGTTCACTATACCGGGAGTAACGGAAAGGGTATAACAAGCCGAAAGGAGGTCAAGGTACTCATGAAACTGAACAACTTTCCCCATGGAACATGGGTCGAAATATGAAAAAAAAATTTGGACCTCCCATAGTAAATCAATTAGCTGATCGGCGATTTTGTATGGGAGGTCTAAATTTTTTTTTCATATTTCGACCCATGTTCCATGGGGAAAGTTGTTCACTTTCATGAGTACCTTGACCTCCTTTCGGCTTGTTATACCCTTTCCGTTACTCCCGGTAGAAAGAGACAGCAACTTAACTCGCTACTGTACTTAGGTGTAAACAGTCCTTCAGACGGAGCTGACTTGCATGGCGGGCGGGCGCGGCGCGGGCTCCAGCTCCAGCGAGTCGGTGGTGTGGTTGCTGCGGCTGTCCGTCTCCGTGGTGCTGTTGACGGCGGACGTCAGCGACAGCTTGTCGTCCCGCGCGCTCCCGCCGTCCGCGGAGCTGTCCGTCCCGCTCGCGCGCACGCCGCCGCCCGCGTCTACGGAGTCGCCGCCTCCGCCGCTGAGCGAGTTCCAGATACCTTTCGACGACTCCTTGAGCGAGACTTTCTTCTCGTTGCTGATGAAGGAGGAGGAGGCGCCCTTGCCGTCCTTGGAGGACTTCTTGCCGAGCACGGGGAAGGAGCCGAGCTTGGGCTTGGAGGCGCGCTGCGCGGTGCCGCGCGCGAGCGGCGCGCCGGTCGAGTCGGTCTCGCCCTCCTCCGTGATGGACATGAGCGCGTCCGCCGGGTCCGCCGTCGGACCGCCCACTTGGATTGGAATGTCATCTGGAAAACATTTACGCGGCGTTAGTACTTACTTCCGAGTCATGGGTCTAAAAATCAATTCATAAACATTATAAGGACCGTTTAGACATACATTAAAGCTCTTAAATAAAATATAAGAAGAAAGAACGATAGGTAATATTTTGATTAATTAACCTATGGATTCAGCTTTAAGTAAAGTGCTTCTTAAGAAAATTGCGAGTAGTTAAGTAATAATTTATAGTAATTAAGTACCTAATGATTCATCTAACTAATGATTTATGAGGTAAGTGTATTTCATAGTGTTCTTACAAATGTTACTAGGTCTTCTAATGGATAGTGTAGGTGAGTTACGTTATGATACGATCCGACAATTATTATATGTTTTCTAACAGCAATGAAAGTGGCATATATACGCAACGCGATCAATAGTGTGTACCTAACATACGGCCTCTACACTAACTACCAACGGGTACCAAAAGCGGAAGGTACCTCGGACTATGACGGTGTTTGTTCTGCTTCTATCGCTAACATGCATTATACTGTGAAGTTTCATTGATATGGATGATATTGTGAAAGCATTGTGATAGTTTCCTTTATATGTTTGTACTACTACCTGAAACGTTTAAGTATTGATGTAAAATTATTTTGATGTTTTGCCGTCCCCGAACACTTTCGATAGAGATCTTTTTATTTGGCTACGGGTGAAGGTACCGTTGGTTTCATCGTTGTCAGAGCTCAACGAAAGGTCTGAGAGAGAGTCGTGACTCTCTGTTCGACTCGTGGTAATTTTCCAGTATATTCCATCGAACATTTTAAAAGTGCCCGTGGTAAAGATATTGTCGCGCGACCGACTGTGGTGCGTGATGTCGACGGCGTTGAAGAAATTAACGCTTTTATTCCAAAAGCTATCGGATCTTTGAGGCAAAGAGCATTCGTTTGGCAGCATGCAAAATGTATGTTGATCTGTACATAAATAAACCAAAACCGATTTCAGTTTTAGCAGACAGTTCTTTCTATTTAACCTATCTACGAACAAGCTAGCTAAATAATAATTATAAAAATAATTTACGTTAAAATATACATGCTTTAACAACTAATTTCGGATATCTTACCTGGTAATTTCTTAGTTCGGAATGAGGCATTGGTAATCATGGACTTGGACATGGTAACTGTGGTGGTGGCGGGAGACAACGCCACGCTGATGCCCATAGGGCCATCCAAAGGTTGACCTGAAAATATATTAGAGAAAATTATATCTGCGAGCCAGTTTGGTAGGCACGACTTTTAGATAAGCTTTGGCCCGGTTTGAAACTATGTAGGAACAAATGAGCTTCTTTTTGAAACGATATTTCGTATAAAATTATTGGTAAAGGACGTCATATGCCAGTATTTCTTATGGTGTCAATACACTCAGAGGGTCGCGGCGCTAACTTCGTGTGCCTCGAGCGGGCAGGGGTAGACGAGACGCGCAGCTGAGGCTGCAAGCCAAAGCTGCGTGGCGAGGAAGCTCCTTATTATATTATTTTTCTGTTCAAAAATTCTAACTTTGAATACTATATTATGAAAAATTTCGTATGAAGGTTATAGTATTTCAGTAGTTTTAACCATACAACTTTTAGATTTTTGTAGCTACCCTTACTTAGTCAAGTACCACATTAATAGATTACCTGTAGAGCTATTCTTCAAGGAGTTGATCACAGCGCTGGTGACCAGCATGACTTCGGGCAGCAGCTCGTACTGCGCCCGCCGGTCCACGTCCTTGACGGCCTGCAGCGCCAGCGTGTAGAAGTCGTTGAACATGGCGAAGTAGGCGCCGTGCACCAGCTCCAGCAGGAAATGCGAGGACACGGGGATCCGGGGGGTGGGCTTCTGCCCGGGGACCTTCTTGCTGAAGCCTTGTGTTACTATTCTGCAAAAGTAGTTTGACGACATTATTGAAACTTCTTTGACACATGATTTTGTACGGCAAAACATGTTGCACCGACTCCAACTGATTGGGAAATGGGTTAGGAAGTGTTCATACAGAGAAATTACGTGGGTACGTACCCCGCGCCTGTTTAATGTAGCAATGCAACCCAACCACTGTCCACTACACGGCGCTTTTTTTTATGCATGCCGTCACCCATCTCCTAATGATTTTTGCAAATCATCCATTGTCACCTTGAAATGCTTAGATCGTTATAAATACAATTTTGTTGGGAGACAACCAGCTCGCTTTGTTGCAATACATGTCGCTCGTTTTATCTCTTGTATCAATTCCTTAATAAAGAAAATTCGGTCAAAGCAACTATACAAACTCCAATAGCTGACCTCGAAGCGGCGATACAAAAGTGCCTAAGCGCGAGTTTGGGCAGAACACTGAGGTGGCGGTTGCAGGGGCCGAAACAAGTTCCATGGTCGAAAATACTGATTTTACTGACCAAAAATTCAAAAATACTGACCAAATACTGACCATTTTCAACCCGTTTTTCTGGTGAATTTAGTGAAATAAGTAGTACTTTGTTGTCGAGGCCAGGAAAGGCTTTGCTGGACGAGGAGTTTGAAGTACTCGTCTGCGGCTCAAGCAAAGTCATTTTCCCCGAGGCTTACATACCTAGTGCTTTTCTCACAAATGCTAGGAAATAAAAAACTAAGTATATACTTTATAAAAATGTTTTCCTTCAGCACTTATATTTGGCGCCATGCAACCCATTTCGATATAACTCTCACTCATCTGTAGGTACTCATTTTTCTCCGTTTTAAACAAAAACGACTACAATACAACAGCCACAATCATGATATTTTTTTACGATTTCCCAGTTTTTCCCACGAATTGTGCATTTTTTAGTAAATAGGCCTTATGCAAGGCACAGTTTTTTTTTTATCCTATTGGCCCATTCTAGATAGGCAAGGGTATATAAAATCATACAGCCTTGTCTTTAGTTATTTCATATCAACTTTCCATGCAAAATTATGTTCCGTTCTTTTGAGATTCTATAACTATTTTGAAATTAATTAAATTACCTATGTAAAAGACAACATATTTTCTAGCATGTTAGAGAAAATACTAAAAATTCAAAATTTATGTTGGCCAACATGGAAAAATACTGACAATACTGACCGATTTTCAAAAATACTGACTTTTACTGACCAGGTCCAAAAATACTGACTTTTACTGACTTTACTGACCTGTTTCGGCCCTTGCGGTTGTAGATGAAGAGCAGCGCCGCCATGACCTTGAGCCGGTTGGAGGCGTGCAGCACCTCTACCTACTTCAGCGGCCCCCACCGCACCAGCTTCGTGTAGGTACTAGACCTTCTAGAACTAACCTTGAAGCAGCGAAAGTGCCTTAGCGCGAGTTTGGGCAGAACGCTGAGGTGGCGGTTGTAGATGAAGAGCAGCGCCGAAATGACCTTGAGCCGTTTGGAGGCGTGCAGCACCTCTACTTGCGGCAGCGGCCCCCACCGCACCAGCTTCGTGTACTAGACTACAGAGAATAATAACCTCGAAGCGGCGATACAAAAGTGCCTAAGCGCGAGTTTGGGCAGAACACTGAGGTGTCGGTTGTAGATGAAGAGCAGCGCCGCCATGACCTTGAGCCGGTTGGAGGCGTGCAGCACCTCCACTTGCGGCAGCGGCCCCCACCGCACCAGCTTCGTGTACTAGACTACAGAGAATACTAACCTCGAAGCAGCGATACAAAAGTGCCTAAGCGCGAGTTTGGGCAGAACACTGAGGTGGCGGTTGTAGATGAAGAGCAGCGCCGCCATGACCTTGAGCCGGTTGGAAGCGTGCAGCACCTCCACCTGCGGCAGCGGCCCCCACCGGACTAGCTTCGTGTTGCATTCCTCCCAGCGACGCAGCGCGCTCTCCGTCAGGAATTGCGCGCCTAATGATGACGGCTGAAACCAGTAACATTTTGTTCTGTCGAGTTGCATAGCGGTTTTTAGAAAAACTGATGACTAAATAACCGATTATTTAAAAAGAGGCCGGTTGGTAGCGATTGTGCCTTGAAGCTTAACCTGAGGTCTATAACGTCCAGCAATGCACTGTTATTCGCTGATGTGATGAAGAAACAAATCAATGAAACCTGGAGGTTTCTAATGTGCTCTGAAGTCTGGAGGCATATATCTTCTTATCTTACTCAATAATTAAATGGTCAATAAATCATAATACCTCATGATAAATGGAAGCTTGGGCTAAGGATGGCAGTCTAAAGGAAACTGTTTTGGGTTTTCCAGCTTCATCAACTACTTCACAATTGTATATACCTGAAAATAAGGTACAAGTTTAATAATCTGCTATCAATGCAATAGGTTGTCAATCACATGACTACAAACAATAGTATATTAATAATTGTAGAAATGGAATACAATTAAATAATAACGAAAGGTATGTTTTTTGTTAATAATATTATCTTACCAATGAGCAGTGTTTCTACACATCTATAAGTCTTCTTATTGGTCTGTACGACCGAGCTGAGATATGTATAAATGAGCGTGGGCACAAACTGTAGTGTGAACCGCTGTAGCTCCACCTCCTTTGATCTGAAGAACTTGAATAACTGGGTGCAGACATTCTCTAACATCTGCAAGTAAATTAAGATAGAAACATTTAGAACAGGAAGTAGGATTCACATTTTTAAATCATGGTCTGTTACATGTCAAAAATAAACATTAATTGAAATAATCAAGAAGTGAAAAAAAAACGAAAACTGTAAGTATGAAAAATCAAATAAGTAATCTATTGCAATCTATTTTCTGATTTCAGATTTCTTAACTAATGTGGTAGAAGATAGGATGCTTATAATTTTTATACATATAAAAGGATACACAACAATATAAAATGTGTATTCACCTCCTCATATTGTGCCTCATTCTCCATTTTAACATGCCCCTCGCTGTCATCTTCACTGTAAAATAGATTGAACACAGCGGTGGCGATCTCATGATTGTGCTCGTGCTCCGCTGCAAAACTCCTGATCTCATGCTCTTGTAAAGAATTGTATTCTAGTAACCATTCTTTTACTAAATTCTTTGTATCTGCCATTTTCAGTTATCTGAAAATATAAATCTTACTGAAGACTTCTGTTAACACATCAAATAACACACAAATGATATCTAGTTAGACAAAGTGATATAAGATAATTTATAGTCTACCTATACCTACGTCTAGACTAATCTGTTTAATGAAAAAGAAAATATCATGGATGAGAGAATTTTATCAACTTTTTTCTCTTATATTGGTGTATTAAATGATTTAAATTATAAATATTAAATGATTTAAATTATAAATAATAAATATGTCAAATTAAATAATAACAAGAACCAATGTATGTTAAATGGTATTCATTAATTAAAACTCAATATAAGAAATGATTTCAATCAGTTCAGCTCACTGTTCATGTACAAAAGGTCTTACTAACTTACCAACAAGCTACAACAATTTAGTTATATTTTTCTGAACAAGTGATGAGTTACAACTAATTTGTTAAATCATAGGCCGCAAGGTTAACCACTTGCAATCGTTGCTGACTGGCAGATAAACCTGAATCATTACTTCTGAAGGACACACCCTCCAAATTTGATTATGCCTGATATTGTAAAAGTAAGAAAGGGTTTGAGTGAAAGGTAATATCGTATGTATCACAAATTATGTAATTAACATGTCTGTACAACTTTAATGTTACAAATTAAAAGCAAAAGCGCCAAATTATTGAAAAACATGTCTCAGTGCAATAAAGTTAACCTTACCTAATCACCATTGCATTTTTACAACTTTTATATTGCTTGTAGGTTAATTATAAGTTTTTCATGATATAACTCGCAAATTAAACAGAAAACACGAAGAAATTGTGAATTTTTAAATAATTTCAGCGATTTGTTGTCATTTTTACAAGGTGACAGTATTTTTTTTATTTCTTGTCTATGTTTTTCTCGTAGAGATGTAAAAAATATCCTTTATCGATTGACGAAAGAAACTATAAAATAATTGTCTTTGGTTATGGAAGAGACGCGAAAACCGATAATTTCCGGAAAAATCGGTGCCACGTAAAAGAAAAATTTATAAATGTCAAACTCAAAAAAAGTTGCAGTTTGTTGGAATACTTCTGTCAAAAATATTAGTAAAATTGTATTTTTATAAAATTCTACATATTTCCAATGGGTTCTTCCCATAGTACTGAGGTCCCTGGGGGAGGTTCTGAGGGTTATCATGTTTTGCGGGTTTGTAATATTCTCTTTCAGCTGTATTTACAATAGTTGCTCACGGCGGTGTAAGTTACACGTCAATGTTTTGTTTCTCAGGTCCAAGATAATTCTCCGGGGCAGAAGGCTCACTTGGAGGCCTTCTTCGACTTCATAGTGGCTATAGAAGATGTCAGATTAGACCAAGATAATGATACATTGAAGGAATTGTTGAAGAAGAATGTTGATAAAACAATCAAAATGTTAGTGTACAGCAGTAAAACCCAGTCAGTGAGAGAAGTGATGATTGTGCCTAGCGCTAACTGGGGAGGGCAAGGTCTTCTAGGCGTCAGTATAAGATTCTGTTCGTTTGAAGGAGCTAACGAAAATGTGTGGCATGTACTGGTAAGTCATGATCTCATATCTCAATGTATCCGCTGTAGTTTTACTCTGGTATTCTTAGATTACTGATAAATGGGTAATGATTTTTCAGGAAGTACATCCATCATCACCAGCAGAACTCGCTGGACTCAGACCATTCTCAGATTACATAATTGGAGCTGATTCTATTATGCATGAGAGTGAGGACTTGTTTACTCTTATTGAAGCTCATGAAGGCAGGGCCTTGAAATTGTATGTCTACAATATAGATGACGATACATGCCGTGAGGTTCATATTACACCAAATCACAATTGGGGAGGTGAAGGAAGTCTTGGATGTGGCATCGGCTATGGCTACCTTCATCGGATTCCAATTAGAATCACCTCTAATGCTGGAACTACATATATTCCATCTAAACCTGTAGTAAGTAGTTTTCTAATCTCTGTTTTATGAGAGTCACACATTCTCAATTTTATGACCATGTAATTGATTACTTACTGAACATGATTTTAAAATATTTCTGTTTCATTTTTCAGATACCATCACAAACTCCAACTACACAATCAAATCTAGTTCAGGGAATGCAAAATATAAGTGTAAATGAAGATAAGACTCCACTGATAGCCAGCACCCAACCACCCAGTGTTCCTACCTCTAGTTACCCAACACAAAATTCTCCTCCACCATTCCTGTCAGGGGTGCCCATGGTCAACCCTGCAGATTACTCAGCACCTATTACTATGGGACAACCTCAGACTACTGTGCCTAGTAGTGCAGCAGAGCCTACTATGCCACCAAGCAGTGTGCAAATGCCTCTGCCACCACAAAACATCACTCAACAATCTCAACAGCCTGCAGCTCAAGTTACCCACCAGCCATATGCTCAACCTGTAGCATCAAGCATGGCAGCTTATTCTAGCAGTAAGTGTCATTCACATACACATTTATTCCTTGCAGGGTATGTAGAGTGTTTACAACCATAAAAGTGCTATCACCCCAACTGACAAATACTTAAGGGCTTTTTCTAAAAAATCGTGTACAGTGACAGGATGTCAGCCTGTTGCCTAAATTTGTAATACACATGGAAACCTCGAGTCATTCATCTGAAATTTTAGCTTTGCAAGAATAGAATACATGTTTTTTATATTTATTTTACAGATTTTGCTGATTCAACATTGACTACTCTAGGCAGCATACCCACTGCGTCGAGCGTGCAGCCGCCCGTGCCGCTGCCGAATCTGCCAGGTTTCCCAATGAGCCAGCCTCAACCATACATCCCATCACCGCAAGGCTATCCGTCATACATGTCGGCGCCGCCTACGAGTACGCCGCAATACCCAGGAGTTCAGATGAGTCAGTCTCAGCAGTATGCGCCGCCGCCGCAAATGTATTCCCCCGGCGGGCTGCCGGTGATGACGCCGGTGTCACTGCCCGGCATGCCGCCCATCACGGTGAGCGCCACGTTACCAGTCTCCACCATGCAAGAGATCCACCACCAGCAGACGCACCAGCAGCAGGACCTGCTCTCGTGAAAACTCTGATCATGCCTTCTAATGTTAAGCATACAATATTGCAGGTATTCATGTTATTTTGAAATGTTATGTTCAAATTATATATGTAGATAGCTTCTGATTGAGGCAGGCAGGCTATGTATTGAGCTGATGATTTATTTATTGTGTTGACTATATAAATTAATGAGTTATTAATTTCCAGTAATGATAATTATGATTGTGTTAATATTGGCCTGCCTTCCTAAGCTGGTATATTAATTTAAGTATAAAATTTACATGATAAATAAAAAGAAGTAAAACATACAATATTTTCATTAAATATTTTAATCCTAACAATCTTACATAATTGAAGTTTTAAAATTACTTTAGGCTTGTACTTCTAGTCAGCTTATAAATAATTGGCCACAATTAGAATAGTTAGTTAGAGAAAAGTATTTTTAATGGAAATGTTAATGCTACATTCTACAGATATAAGTACATGGTAAGTAAAGTACAGATTCAATATCTAATCTACTCAGTAACTTAGCTCATTAATAATTGTCAATTCTATTTGTACATGACATACCTACTTATTTATATACTGATTTCTTTGGTAGTATTTAAAACTTAAGAAACTAGTTGGCTGCCCCATGGTTTCAGTAAAAGATTTCAGCTGTAAAAGTATACTACATTACTCGAGATTATCTCAGCATGCTATGTAAATTAGAATCGTTTTATCGGTCCATTAGTTCTAGAGTTTATCGATAGCATACAAATCAATCATGACGCAGATCAATTTGAATTTGCTCCTTATTCTTAAGAAAACGTATCGCCTCAAATGGCGTTAGACGTGCGCCTGCGCCGGCCCAAGGCCTAAGAATACATGCAAGACGTAGCTGATTTCTGTAAAATAAATAGGTAAAAGATGCGGGCTTAGAATAGCATCACCCCAATTCTTTCTGCTTCCCCAAGACGCTCAGTTTCAGGTGGGGTATTTTAGTATGTTTGTTTACTGCTGTACCTACTCTAAGAGCCCGAACAAAGTTCCGTCGTACAAATTGGTGGTCCGGATTTTCCAGCTAGAATCATTCATTGACCAGTCTATACGCATCGTAATATTCTAAACTCTATACAATTTTTCTATATTAATCTGATTTTTTTCTATATAGTCTAAGCGGGTACGGTCAAATATCACCCGAAAGCTGTTTTGCCGGCACAGTTGATGCCGCTTTGCTCAGTGATACTAGGGACCATTATGAATGATTCCATCCGAGGAAATGAAAAATCCATCCACTGGATTTCAAGATGACCTTCGTTTTTTTGTATGGCACTAAAAAAATAATTCTTCTGGAGCCCATCGTGTGGGGTATCAAATGAAAGGGCTAGACGAGACAATTTCAAAAATATATCGTTTTAATACATTTCAGTTTCGCTCTTGGAAAAAAATCAAGTTACATTTTTAAAAGTAGTCAAAACATGCCAAGTTTGAGGTCCAGTAGGTACAAAATGGCTGACATATAGTTTCTTAAAAGTATGCCAAATGATCCACCATATCCTTAACTCTAATGTGCCGAAAAGAATTTCGAAAATAATAAGATTTAATGTATATTTTACAATGGAAAGTAGATCATTGGGAACTGCAGTAGGTTATTAAGAACTGCTTGTGCGCCTCCATAAATGTTTAAGATGCAATTCTTCTCATGATTGCTTTTACACTTAAAGCTAGATTATAATGTGCCGGATCATTTTGAATGTGCGGGCACGGTTGTGCCCCCGCCAAGTCGAGTAAAACGCGGATTTGCAATAGGTACCATGTTGCTCTACTCATGAATGCTATCTCACCTTTTTTAAGTAGGCCTGCTGTAAGAAAAATTATTTTATAAATAAGTAGTGCCTGCTGTGTCATTTTTATTTTTGTTTTTGTCCTGTATTTGTTTTTCTGTACAATAAATGATTAAATTCAATAAAAATATTTGTCTCGAAACAGTTCAGGCCAATTTCGACACCCGATCAACAATATTTTGGGTAACATTTGAAACCTGTGTTTTAAGGACCCAAACAGTCATTAAATATACATTGAATATTTAAAAAAACACATTCAATTCCCTTGAATCTGTTACTCATTCGACCGACCATAAAACTTCTAAAGCACTTTTAGATGGCATGTACCTATATGAATGAAGTGAGATCAAAAAAGCCTTATGTAAAGATATGAGATACCATTAAAACATAACTCAAAAAAAAGCAAGTCTTACCACTACTCATTACATCTAACGCAAAAAATGAGAGTTTTCGTACATAAAATATTGACTTATAGACTTTGAGTACGGTCGTTCCAATAGGCCATATTTAACAGCCCATACTAAAAGACACATCATCAAAGAAAAATAACCTTACCTATATCTCAAAATTGACAAATATGGCCTATTTGAACGACCGTAATTAAATAATTGCAAAAACAAATAATCATATACTTATTACTTGCAAGATAAATTTTGTTAAAGGCATCCAAGTCCGCCATTCCACCAGAAAAGTTGTGCAATTCACGACGTCGTCGGTACGAAATAGCTGTAGCATCATTGTATTTCATATTTATACACTAAACACTAACAAGATTCTACAATTAAAACTGTAATGAATACTGTTTCGCTGTAAATTTAAAATGGTAATCAAATCACATAATTTTTTTATTGTTATTGTTATTTTTTTATTCTTAAACTTAACACTTAAGTATTTTATTCCATTTAGAGCTATGTTATCAAATATTAGCGAATATCTGCTAACTGAAATGTTTCAATTTTTATCCAACATATCGTTTATAGGCTTATTAAGATAAAATAAGAAGATATCGTTAAAGGGGTCTCATCTTTGGCCGAAACTGCTTTAAGAGACATATGGTACGGCAAAGCCGCTTTTTACTCGACTTGGCGGGGGCACAACCGTGCCCACACATTCAAAATGATCCGGCACATCATAATCTAGCTTAAAGTGTAACAGCAATCATGAGAAGAATTGCATTTTAAACATTTATGGAGGCGCACCAGCAGTTTTTACTAACCTACTGCAGTTCCCAATGATCTACCATTGCAAAATATACATTAAATCTTATTATTCTCAAAATTCCTTTCGTCACATTAAAGTTAAGGATATGGTGGATCATTTGGCATACTTTTAAGAAACTATATGTCAGCTATTTTGTAACCACTGAACCTCAAACTTGGCATGTTTTGACTACTTTTAAAAATTTAACTTGATTTTTTTCTGATAGGGCAACTGAATTGTAATAAAACGATATATTTTTGAAATCGTCTCGTTTAGCCCTCTCATTTGATACCCCACACGATGGGCTCCAGAAGAATTATTTTTTTAGTGCCATACAAAAAAACGAAGGTCCGCCATCTTGAAATCCAGTGGATGGATTTTTCATTTCCTCGGATGGAATCATTCATAATGGTCCCTAGTATCACTGAGCAAAGCGGCATCAACTGTGCCGGCAAAACAGTATTTTTTTGCTAAGGACCATGACTAATACTTTTTAGATTGACAGCTTCTTTGGCTGGTCATAGCATTTCTTTGTTGCAAAAAGCCAAAGTTTAAAAATATTCTATTCGTAAAATGTCACAGGGGGTAAGATGCAAAATGTCACAGTTTTAAAATGCCAATAAGTTAGCGTTGCAAAATGTCAGTGCCTAAGATTAGAAGCTGGTATGCTGGTGTTCTTCTGGCGGCGGTTTCTCGTTGTCGATGCCGATTTGGAGCGCCAGGTTGTCGTGTCCGCCGTGGAAGCGCGTCTGCGAGGAGGCGTCGCTGTAGAAGACGCCGCCCGCCAGCTCGGACAGCCGGCGCCGCCGCCGCGTGTCCTTGTCGTTGGCCACGCTCGGCGGGCGCAGGCTCGAGCTGCGCCGGCGCTCCGCCCCCAGACGCGGCGGCACCCGCAGCATCTTCTGTTACGGAAAATAATAACATTACGAAACGCGCACAAGAGTCAACAAAAACATTGCTTTCGTAAGATACTTATCGACTGACGACGTGTAAGTAGGGATAGGCCGAGTATAGGAAGTGTAAATAATGGATATACGTCGTGAGTTGAGTCGATTGATGTTTATTGAGTGGCAGATGTGGGTATAATCTCGACAATTTCATGTTACAGCTACTACTTACGTTACGTCATAGTTATTTTTCGCTTAGAGAAATTTACGCCGATACTAAATAATAGTCGAAGGGCTTGCCAACCTATTAGTTTAACAGTGCTTAACCTACGTTTAGAGTTCTTATTAACTACTTCTATGCTCGGCGTAGCTTACCTACCAATCTGCTCAAATTGTAAAAAAACAAATCGTGTTAGTGCGCTTCCGGACTACTGTCATACTTACACAAATTGAAAGTAGCTATCTAACTCTCCAGGTATAATACGAGGAGGACATAAAACCTTAGTTGGCTACTTTGGTACACCAACCGCAATTACTGCCTTACATGATCACTTTTATCCGTTTACTATTATGAGGTATGGTGCCTTCACTTTGTTGGGTAAGGAGTTTAGCAGGGCTACGACTGGAAGCGAGATGAGGTCGATGGGCACGAGCGCCGGGTCGATGACCCCCGTGATGACGGACACCAGGAGCCCCGCCAGCAGCGTGGCGGCGCACCCTAGCCCCGAGTACCACAGGTACAGTGTGAGCTATGGTACCTTCACTTTGTTGAGTAAGGAGTTGAGCAGGGCGACGACTGGAGGCGAGATGAGGTCGATAGGCACGAGTGCGAGGTCGGTGACCCCCGTGATGACGGACACCAGGAGCCCCGCCAGCAGCGTGGCGGCGCACCCTAGCCCCGAGTACCACAGGTACAGTGTGAGCTATGGTACCTTCACTTTGTTGAGTAAGGAGTTGAGCAGGGCGACGACTGGAGGCGAGATGAGGTCGATAGGCACGAGTGCGAGGTCGGTGACCCCCGTGATGACGGACACCAGGATCCCCGCCAGCAGCGTAGCGGCGCACCCCAGCCCCGAGTACCACAGGTACAGTGTGAGCTATGGTACCTTCACTTTGTTGGGCAAGGAGTTTAGCAGGGCGACGACTGGATGCGAGATGAGGTCGATGGGCACGAGCGCGGGGTCGGTGACCCCCGTGATGACGGACACCAGGAGCCCCGCCAGCAGCGTGGCGGCTCACCCCAGCCCCGAGTACCACAGGTACAGTGTGAGCTATGGTACCTTCACTTTGTTGGGTAAGGAGTTGAGCAGGGCGACGACTGGAGGCGAGATGAGGTCGATGGGCACAAGCGCGGGGTCGGTGACCCCCGTGATGACGGACACCAGGAGCCCCGCCAGCAGCGTGGCGGCGCACCCCAGCCCCGAGTACCACAGGTATGACACGCGAAACAGCCAGAAAACGGCCTCGTCGTGGTGCTCTCTGTAATTATATAAAAGGAACAACTAAGTACGTATTCATAGCCCCCATCCCTTCGTTATAGGTATCTACGCAAATATCTGCCCCGGCCGGGAAACGAACCCGGCGGGAAACCGGGCTAAATACTAAGTCCAAGGCATCACTAGCTGTAGTCGGTAGCCTGGCGTACAAAGCATTATGAATGCGCTTTTATCAATTCTGTCAGAATTTTCGTAAAGCAATGTTACATAATCGTTGTTGTTGCCGATTGTGTGGTATTCGTATTGTATTTTATTATAACTTAACGCTTGATTTACCCAGACTTAAAACATCCTACATATTATTGTATTTTAAAACGATATGTTGATATAATCGTACTTACAAGTATTTCAGTTTAATATGACAGCATACCTATATAGGGAGACATCGAATGCAATCGATGCAGAAAATAAGCAAATCGCTTTTGGATTTCGTTCTACCTGGTGGGAATGTGGGAGTGGGAGGCTAAGACCACCTTGCCTAAGGAACTTTCATAATATCCTTTAAAGCCTTCAAGAAATTCATACATACCTAAGTTGTTATAAAGCCCTATAAGTATTTATAAAGCGATTTATGGAAATACATATCTTCAACAGTTAAACATTTGTTGATAATTTTCCGTTTGTTTACATGTGGGTGTATCTTATGGGATCACAAACTGGCATTGAGGCGAGTCATCGTCTCCGCGAGAAACTTAAAAACAAGTCAATTATTTATTTCCAAATAACGAGTCCACACAACAAACAATGTGAAACTCAAATAGCTATGAACCGTTTAGGCCATTGATACCGCGACCTTCACACGTTTTTAAAGCACCATCTTGCCCTTGACGCCTTGACCCTAAAGGTTGCTAACTATACCAAACGTCTCGCAATGTTACATATATTAATATCTGAACTTCTATCTACTATATCTATAAATAAGATTAAGATCAAATTCGGACTAAATTCCACAATAGTTGTTTTGTCCTTAAGTATGCTTAGTTAGTTTCTAGGATCTAGCCTGCGACCGTTACCTATCATTAGTTTAGGTTTGCTAATTCGCAAAAAAGACAAATGGCTTATCTTATGTAAACTTAAACCGAAGTTAGAACAAGCGTGACCCTAATGAGAAGTCTGCGGTGCAATGCGGTGACATTGTATTGTACCATGTCACGGCATATTGCCCTCGGTTTTGCAGAACCGCGATGACCTGAGTTTTCAAATTTATCCAGCTTATAGAAGAACACATTTCCGCGTAGTTCCCTAAAGTTTTTTATATTGTGTAGGTACATTGGTATAATGTTCGTTCATTCTTACAAATAAATATACTTTCTTGATAACATATATTATGCAAAGTAGCTTCAGAGTCAGTAATTTTAGATAAATGTTTGAACATATGATGTAACCGCATTTATTCTAAGAGACGTTATCTCGACTCATCTCAAGGAGATTAAACTTAAGGCTTTAAGGCTTGACGTGCTAATAAAAACCTGACAGGCAGAAAGCCATCAAGGTGTAAATACTTAAAAGAAAACTGTGAAAAATTCTTGGTGTCTACACAGATTTTTCTTATCAGCGAAAACTAAAAATAACCACCAGCTTGGTCGAATTCCATGTCGAGCAGTGGACTGTTGTGGCTGTAGTAGATAGTAGTTGATCGAATTCGACGCAAGCTAAAAGGCCTAGTAAGTAAATAGATAGGTATCATTAGAAGTGCTTACGGGTTCATATGGGTCTGTATGTTGGCGTCGACGGCGCAATCCTTGGTAGAGGCCGGTATGCGCGACATGGGCACCTGTGCGAACTGCGCGCCTCCTCCCGCCGCCACCACCAGCAGAAGTGATTGATCGAATTCGAAGCAAGCTAAAAGGCCTTGTAAGTAAATAGATAGGTATCATAAGAAGTGCTTACGGGTTGATATGAGTCTGTATGTTGGCGTTGTCATCGCATTCCTTGATAGACGCCGGTATGCGCGACATGGGCACCTGTGCGAACTGCGTCCCTCCTCCCGCCGCTACCACCAGCAGAAGTGCTTGATCGAATTCGAAGCAAGCTAAAAGGCCTTGTAAGTAAATAGATAGGTATCATTAGAAGTGCTTACGGGTTGATATGAGTCTGTATGTTGGCGTCGACGGCGCAATCCTTGGTAGACGCCGGAATGCGCGACATGGGCACCTGTGCGAACTGCGCCCCTCCTCCTGCTGCTACCACCAGCAGCAGCCCGAATATGCCGCCAGCAACGGCGCCCTGCAGCACAAGTATTATTAAATATTGAATGTGCAGGTGTGACTCCTGCGCGTGATTATTCTAAACAAATAACAAAACATCGATATAGTTTTGAGTTTTGTTTGGAAAACATTTAAGCAGGAGAAGGCTGAAGTTATACAGGATTTAGGAGTAGGTAATATCTAGTAATAGTGCATGACGTCGCATGATTTTTTACAGCCTTTGAAATCGAACAACTTCTTATTTCTAAGCAAGTATATGGGATGAGGTATTTTGGGAAGTCGAAAAAGCATACTCTGGAACGCTTTTTTAATGTTTTTCTGTCACTATCTCCTCATCCCTCAAGGATACCTTAGCGTTGGCCCCCAGGGGAACAGAATTCCCAACGAGAAGAGGCCGCTTCACCACTAGGACAGTACCTTAGCGTTGGCCCAGGGGAACAGCATGCCTAGGGAGAAGAGCCCGAGCGACACGCCGCCCGCCATGCCGTTGAAGGAGAGCGCCAGTTGCAGCACCGGGCCCAGCCGCTCCACCACAAACACCAGCCCGAAGGACAGCGCGCCGCAGCCCAGGCACACCCAGCGGGCTATCTGAAATACAATAAAAGGTAGGTCCATCTTATGGTTCAATATTAATCATACTACGAATTCTATAGATATTGGGGTGCTACAGACCTACTACACCTTAATCTAAACAGCCACAAAAGTGCACTGTTGGACAAGTGCCTCCCCCGAAGAAGTGCCCCTCCGAACAAGTGCCTATCGGGGGTGTTGCCATATTCACCAAGCTTGGTGAATGTTTATTTACAGGGAACACCCGAGGAGAGAGTTGGGGTGATGCAATTCTAAGCTGGTAGCACACTGCACGACACAGACCTACACAGTATTATGCAAAAAAAATCGCAGACTTTATCAGACAGATATGTATTTTTCTCGGCCGGCTGCAAGTAAGTTACCTATGTTTCTTCGAGGGTTTAGTTTTACATTAGTTTGAAAAGACTAGAAAGAATCAACACACTTTTACGTTCACCAATAGCTATGCCAATAGGCACCGAAATTGGCTAAATTTTGTAACACGAGAAGACGTTCCAAAACCATAAAAATCGCCCGTTTCTCAGTAATTAAAGTTAGATTACATTTAAACTAT
Source organism: Phthorimaea operculella (assembly GCA_024500475.1). NCBI lineage: Eukaryota > Metazoa > Arthropoda > Insecta > Lepidoptera > Gelechiidae > Phthorimaea > Phthorimaea operculella. The sequence goes on from JANFCV010000200.1 coordinate 677,157, forward strand.
TGCAGTGTTAGGTGTAATTATTGAGCCGGTCACAGAAATGATGTCGATCCCATTCTAATTGCTTGTTTAGCATGATACGTTGATGTAAGTGGGTCGTCTTACGCGGAAAGATTGGAAATGTGCTTAACACATTCGCTGAGTACTACATGATCTGGCGTGCAATACCACATTTTAAAACACGTCCCGTATTTGGTATAAATATTTGAAACATTTGCATAATTTTCCACCGCAGGCAGGATTTGTACCTGTGACTTTCGCCATCTGTACTGCCGATGCCTCTACCAACTGGGCTACCGCGGCTCAATCTCAGCCTGCGAAATAGTGCAAGTGTTTCTTGGGCACTAACGTTTGGTAGGAGCCCAGCGTCTTCGGTACAGATGCCGAAAATTCGCTAACTCCTCCTAAACCACGCAATAAGGAAGGTTTATACGAGTATGTATAACACATGCCGGGAAAATTTCTTTTTCCCCGCGGGAAAATGAGTTGCAGCGTCTAGGTAACTTCTACAGACACAGTACCGAATGACATACTAATTATTACCTAACCTAGTTACAATTTCACTATCTGTGGGTGGCAAATAATGAATGAGATAAGAAAAAATGCTACGAGTAAGTGAACTTAGACGTTGGCAGAGAACGTGTTAATGTAGGTCTGTATGCGGCTAAACGCCCAATAGTCGGCTGGAACATTACTTAATATGCAAGATCATTAGACCTTTGCACCAGCATTTATGTTCTAACTTATAGTGTATCGTATCGTAAAATAACAGCTGAATGACAAAAAGATAATCAAAATAGAATCAAAAATAGGTATACTAAGCAGGTAGGTACATATTACAAGAGAAAGCTTTCATGTAAATACCTAGGTAAGATATGGATAGGAGTTTAACAATTATCTATACTAACAACAGAGTGTCAAGAAAAAGGGACATATATTTTGCAATTTAAATTGAACCTTTCCCTGTAAGAGAATATTCCCCATACTTGCTACTCTTGGCAAGCGGGCTGGCAAGCGCAATACAACATATTGAATTTGTTTGTAAAAATTGCTTCACTGTGCGTTGCGAAAGCTAGCGTTCTGTTGAAACTTTCAGGCGGCGAGCTAGGAACGTCGAGGACGGATTATGACCTATGAACCTAAGAATTAGTACGTACTTAAATCTGTTTAATGAGTATAGGTATTTATATAGAATTAAAGTTTTGATGAAATATTAACAGGCTAAGCAATACAAGGGTTTTGAATCGTTATCATTATCAGTCTGGACATTATAAAGGGTTTAAAACGTCTGTATCACAACTTAAGTAGGTAGAATAAAAGAAGCAAAACTTACAGCTGCTCCTTTGCTTTCAGGTATTGTGATCCCGAGGAGTCCTGTCGCCAGATCCTGACACGCTATTGCTGCCAGCGAGTTGAGAGCTGATGCAACCGTCCTAAAATCAAATGGTAAGTTACTTCTTTTCCCACATTTACCTAAGACTATTCAAAGTTTTACTGCTGGGCAAGGGTCCGACTAGCAGGTACATTTATCTAATCTCGGATATTTTCATCGTGATGAAAAAATGCGAATACTTAGAAATAATAAATTCGTGATTGGCGATTCCCTTTTGAGGTTCTTTTCTAATTACTTAAATTATAAGCACTTACTTTAGTGGTCAGTGGCTGGTACCTCATCCCTACGATATTTAATAATACGACACTATCATGCATTTTCAAATAAGAAATGTGACTTCAGATGTCTTCAAATAATTCAACAAAATGGCTTAAACTTCAAATGGTTTGGACTGCTGCAAATTGAAACCGGTATGAGGACTGGTGTTTTCTGGTTAATTCCCAGTTCTGGAACGAGGATTGTCTTTCATTCAGTCACGGGGACGCCTTCAAACATTTCGCATTGTCTCGTACGATTTGCTGACATTTTGGCATTCTTCCCGTCGGGTAACTTATTTTCTCAAAACTACAGCTGAGCGAAACAACAATATTGCTCAAGAAGTGTTATCGTGTTTACCGGAACGAACGAGTTACACTTAATTCAGTGCTAATTCCGTTTATCCAAAGAAAATCAGATCTGTTTCGTGATAAAACTTGCGTGTTGAAAAAAATACTGACGTGCAAGTGCAAGTACTGTTCGTATGGTGTAGTGAACAATACGTACCGGATCAGAGTGTGGTTAGTATCCGCGGTATAGCGGTAATTGTTGCGTCACAAGCTGTTGCGTTTGTTGTGATATTGTCTGCGGAACTCTACCGCCAGGAGAGACTTCGATGGCGTTCTTGAACATTTCCAGTCAATTTTATTCAAGGTAAGTTCATGTTAATGTCAATGACTTACCCGAGACTAGCTGCGAAGATGCCAGCGACGAAGAAGCCCGGCACCCCCCGCGCCGAGCCCAGCTGGTTCACCACGTACAGCGGCAGCAGACGATCGGACGCGTTGATTGCGCCTGCCTGCGGTAAACATCATCATTACCAGCTATAAAGATCGCATCTCCAATACTAAGCGAGTGTGCGGATCCGCTTCTGAATGCATCGCGTGATCCGCCGTAACTGCGAAATACCACGCATTGCAAACAGCGGATTCAATGTCAAAAGCAGAAAATTGATGTAGGTATAAACAATGCTGTTAAACGTCGCCTGTGAACTCTCCTTAACAATTCCATGTGAGTATGAGTTGCGTAACGTCTGTACGCATACGCATTTACCTGAATTGGATCGCAGTCCGCATAATGGACGGCGAGGAGCGCTCCGGTGACGAAATTGACGGAGTAGACGGCGGTGAGGCCGACGGCGGACACCCAGAGCGCCACGCGCGCCTGCGCGATGCGCTCCACCGACAGGTACTTCTGCACGGAGGCCTGGTTCGCGCAGAACATGCTGGTCCAGTACATGGTGCCGCCCACCACCACCGACCAGAACGAGTGCCGCACCGTCGGGTCCGGGTTCATGCTGCAACACATCATATCAATATCAACGACACTCGATACAATATACGCAACATTGCGAAATCTTTCTTTCTAGTCGTAAGCCTTCTGATTCTGACAAGTTCGTCAAATAAGTATTATGCATAGGAAACACTGCCTATTTCTTGAATTTATCTTTAGATACTGTTACTATACTTACTTAAAACTCGACGCACGCGAGACATTAACGTTACCGACTCTACATCATGCTTGCGGCAATTGTTGGACTTTTCTATTTGATATTTTATTGTACCTCTTATATAACACGAGTACCTTAATAAAATACTTAGCATTTTGTCCTTAATAGTTAGTGCGTGTTCATACATAAGTATAAAGTTATGAACTTAGTTAAGACTCGTAATCAAATGTTATTTTGGAATTAAAGATTTCACTTCGTAGAAAGCAAAACACTCGTGACTATCATCGTCTTCAATTAACACGGTATAATCCTTGGCAAACTATTTATAGCGGAATTTTTGCATCGTTTCAACTTTATACGGTTATTAAAAAATTATATAACATGCTAGCCATGATTAGATACGTCTCGTCAATGTCTGAAATGATAGATCTTACTCGAAGAAGTGTAGTCGGCCGGTTTCTCGTGCATGGTCCCAGACAAAGTCCAGCCCGCCAACTTTGGCGGCTCCCATGGCGAGTACCGTGGCAAGCGAGCCCAGCAACACCACGGACTGGAACGTATCTGTCATTATCACCGCCTTCATGCCGCCCTGGTACAAAACAAAGCATACGGTCACTACATCGTCGCACGCGCAATTGCACTTGATTGGGGTTAACTTTATCTGAATGTCGGCAATAACATATTTCATTCCTGTATCTCTTTAGAAATTTTAAAGAGCAATATTTCAAAATATCCTTTATGTTTCTCACTAGTGATCATTACCGCATTCCAAAAGCGTCCTCGCAATATATCACTTGAACAAAACTAGCTTTACAAATTATACCCATTGCGTTGACTAACCTGAGACGCGTAGAAAATGCATACCACGTAGACTAGAGATACTGCGAGATAGGTGTTTAGCCCGGTAACTGTAAACAAAATTGTGTAATCATTAATGTACCTACTGGTATAACTCCTAGGTATGTGAATTGAGTGTTAGGTTGCTCAGTTGCAACCTATAAAGGGGCTGGTTTTGCTTCGAGGCCGCTCGGGTCAGAGTGCACTCGCATCTTTACCTAAGAGCTAAATTCCAGCCTTTCCGAATCAATCACTTTGAGCGTGTAAACGTCATTTACAAGGTTAATAAAATCCTTTCGTTTTAATTTATTACAGTTTTATTCACGACTGGTAAACATAGGTAAGATAGAGCGGTATGGGTTGATACGCAACGAACTCGTTTCGTCAGCACTTTCTGCAATGGTGCATTAATGACATCATCTTGTACAAAAATGGGGGTCGTAAATTACGATGATTGATATTACGTTACTACGATAGAGCAATAAAAAGGGCTATGACGGTATGAACAATGCATCAGCTGGTACAATCCTGCATGCACGCGTACGTGCTGCACTTTGCATTTCAAGACTTCATATTCAAATATAAGAGTCGTAAATTTTGCTCAGTTTAGCAACCCCAAGACCTGCTGAATACTAAGGTGGTTATGAAACGTCAATTTTGGCGCCTGACCATCGACTCATTTGTAATGCAGCAATTAAGTACTTATTAAATATATTAGCGCTATTAATTTGCTATAAGTGCTATATAGGAAAATTGCAACAGAAATCGTGAAAGAGATTTAACGATCACAATTTACCTTCAGATACTTTAGTCACAAAATGGGCGTTCTTATTATTAATAATGAAACTCTACGCTCAACGTAAATACGTTTAGTTTAGTAAGTCTGCCGAGATAGTGAGAGGTAAAACTTGGAAGCTATTGTCAGCATTATTAAGTATTATAAACCAGTTTACTTAACAAGCTTATCTACATTTTAATTTTGTTTTATCCCACCCACACTGCACTAAAACTTAAGTTGTAATAACGTTTTAAATTGTTGACTGTTTATAAGATTTAGAAAATCTTTTCGATATGATAAGAATTTTTAAATTCGAATACCTAGGTACATAGATGGTTTGGGTTAGGAGCTGCTAATAGATAATCTGGGCTTTATTTTGCTATGAATCGTGATTCGTGAGCCATAAGTTTAACACATGTCAGTCAATCAAGATGCAAAATGCGATCAGTGCTGCCATGAAACTCCATGACCGTATTGTTTTTTCCCATTGCGCGATCGCAAAAAAATGGGCTTTATGCATCTTGCACGGTTCTTGCGGCCGCCACCTGCTTGCCAACCCGCGTGTCCGATGTCAGCCCCCGTGAACGTCGCGATGCACACACAACCATAACAGCCACAACAGTGCACTACTAGACGTGGGCCTCCCCTTTTCGGGGGTATTGCCATACTCACCACGCTTGGCAGGCGGATTGATGAGCGCAGTGCAAGATGTTACATTCACAGGGAACACTGCTGCCTATTTCCTAAATGGTTATCCCTAAGTCGCCTTTTACGACACCGACGGGTAAAATTGGCGTGATGCAATTCTAAGCCGGCATCACATGCGCTCTTTATGCACAACAACCGCCTTTATTGCCACCATAGCTTTCTCTAACTACTAGCCATGGAATAAATTCGTCATAAAGGCACAAAGTTATACTTCAGGGCTATGACTTAAATGAGTGAAACCCAATGCGCATATGAATAACATTTTAAAGGAATAAAAGTTTACTATCAAATGATAGTCATTCTAATAATTTTTTAAAACATGTAATTTTCTATAAAAGTACAATACATTTTGATAAACGGTTGCGTTTAAAATGCTATGTATAGTGTTGCATAAACTCTATAAAAGAATAAACTCTTTGATGGTGTCATTTTCCAAATTGCCAACATTTATCACAATGGTGATACGCCGTTGTACCAAACAATGGTGCTATATTATTATTTATAACTAAGGCTTACATTTCCATACCATTGTTTCGTTTATTGTTAAATAAAAATTACCTCTTTTTGAATTTTGTTCACAGAAGGAAAGGTTATGTTTCGTCGCTTTGATTTTTACGTTTTAACGGTTTAAATAGGTTACATCTTTACACCACAGTTTATGCGATATGGTTAAACCCAGACAAAAGGAAATTAAACACGCAAGTTTAAGCCCTTTGTTTGTATCAAGTCAAGTCGTGGTCAAGTCATAGAACTATTTGAAATCCTATTCCTTGAGCGGGTGTCAATTCATTTGATTATTATAGCAATGTTTCTATATTAAAATAACTACCTACGTGCAATCTATGGTAGCATTTTAGACCCTTAATTCATTAATATTAACATTTACATCGCTTCAGATATTCCGTCCGTATAAAAGACATCGACGGGGGTTAGATCGCGTTGATGTCTTTTACTCTGAAATTGTAATCTCCGTGGTGAATTGATTTATAATGGGTGTCATTTACCTAAATACTTTAAAAAAGCATAGTTTATTTTATTGAATGACTTAACAAGACATGATAGAATATCTTACATACATTATACCTACCGGTTGATAAGCTAAAAAATATATTTTGTTTGACTAGGATTTAGTAGGCAGGCATACTTATTTTTGCTGTTCAATTTAAATTAAATTAAATAAATCCTAATTACGACATTTCAATATGTCAAAAGAACCCGAATAATTTACACGCGTAACCTTCCCATACGCAAAGTAGCTGCGAATCATGTCACGTAAACCTTTATGGGGTCTTATGCAAGTGTTAGGGTCCATTCACGCAACACCCTTTGTCACTATCGCTGCTATTACAATACGTTCCGAATTCATTATTCAGTTAGAATAGTGAGCCACTGGCAGCAGCATTTTTAGTGGAAGGTTAGCGACACAAAAGAGTCTAAGCTTTGCATATTGAGCTAGAAAGCTGAAAATCGGCATAAAGGTCCTTGTGCATCCACTGATAAGAACTGGGGGTGGTGCTCTCTTCACTTTTACCGTTTGGCACCACCTCTATCAGTAAGTCCCAAGAACCTTTATGCCGACTTTCAGCTTGGGGGTAAGCTCCACAGAATAGATGATGCGCGACGCGCAACATGACATCTGTCAGACAAGCGATCGTCAGCTGTTATCGATGCGACGCTCGTCTAATGTGTGTAGCTCTTCTGTTTCATACATTCTATATGGAAACGGTTTCTAGCATCGCGAAGTCGCAAGTCTCACGTCTACTCTGTGAAGTTTGCGTCTTGTAACTCATGTGGTAAGTCGCCTCATGATTTAGTGTGGAGCGGACTTTACTGGGCCTACCTATATGGCATTGGTACGTGATATAGGATTCGCATTTGGTTAAGTTTGTGTCGCAAAATTTCAATGGAATTGGACTATGTAAAATAGTTTCACGGTGCAACTATTTCGTAATTGTAACGATAAATAAAACGTTTACTGAGATAGCACTTATGTTATGGCCTATTGTTTTAAGATTTGTCTTGATCATCGAACAAGTAGTTGATTAGAATGCGTGGGATTCCAAGAACCATTCAAATATTTTACATACCTAACTGAAGTATGATGGTCTATTTATTTAGTAAGTAGGTATAAAGAGTGTAAAGAACGTTCTAAAGAAAACTTTGCAGGCTTGATCTGACCATGATACTGAACAACTTTCCCCATGGAATATATGTTGGTAAACGAAAAGAAAAAATCAGCAGAGCAGCAAATCATTCAAAATTCATGATCAGCTAATCGACTTTCCAGTATATACAATACATTATACAACTGCAAATACAACAAGAAAACGAAGAAATATACGAAACTTAGATACATGATTGCTCGTTCTATAACCTAGATCTTAAAAATTTTAATTGGTATATTTCACATTGCTCAAACACAAATAGGATACTACCAATGCTATCCTATCTCTGTGTATAAAAATCTTGGCCGTCATGCAACATTAAATTTTAAACAAAAGGATGTACAAATACCCAAATAAATAAAACAAGCCGCCCACGAGACCTTGCTTTTCTAGCCTTTTATGTTCTAAGTGGAAGAAATAACAAAATTGCCTATACAATAGGTTCTATAGACGTAATGATACTTGCGAAAATTTTGCAAAATGCACCAATCACTATAAAGACGAAATTTTAGTGATTTAAAGTATAATGATGTGGTGAAGTAAGAGATCGGCTCGTAAAATGATCATTAATGTGTGTATGTCGGGTAATAGTACCTAGGTAATGCAAGGGTCGCGCGATAGAAGATAGAACAGACAGAAGGAATATTACGAGTGTGCAAAAGTTCAGGTTTCCCAACATTTGACTTTTTATTCTGTTGATGTTGATGCAATATAAAATTGTAGTATCACAACAGGTGACAAATATTGAAAGTAATTCTTAACTTTTTCAGTTCGCTACTGTAATACTTAATGTAAGGAATTAAATGATTCACCCCAAGGCGGACTTGATTACGGAAAATCAATGTGTGTGTATCTACCAGTTTTCAGTACTTCTTCAATGAAGTCTTGTGTAGGTTGGTCCCTTAAATGGGTAGATAGCAGTGGTGAAGGGTTCATGGCGATTCCCACCAGCAAATTTACAAATCCATACTCTCACTTTAATGTGCATTTTTCTGCTCCGCTAAAATGTCACCTTCGCTAAAATATCACCCTTTGCCACCTGGTAGATAGATAGGTCGATGTGCTCCTGATAGCTCGATCGGTATTTCGTGGTTCAAAAGCCTCATAATTTTAAATGTAGGTGTAAGGATATCTTACCGTCAGAGAGCGCCAGCGCCGGCGCGTACACCGCCACGGCCGTGTACAGAATCATCTGTAACATATACAGCGCGCTCGCGTACACCCGCATTGACTTGCAGAATCGCACCTCCTGAAATAAAATGCTCTTTTAGTTCATAATTCAAAAGTTATAAATGATAACTTGATATCTAACATTAAAAAACGGCGTTTCTTAAACGACTTAAATCATATATAGTCTTCAATTAGTAATAATAAACGTACCTAACTGAAAAATAATATAAGTAAGATATGCAGGATTTAGAATAAAGCAGCTATCACCGTTTACTTTGCTTTCTTTTTCTTTTCTATATAACTTTAGAACCTTGAATTTATTTTGTTCGAAAGTATATTCGGATTCGGTGTATCCTTGCAGCGATTAACCACCTCTGACCTCCGTACCAAAACAGAATCTTTATTTTTTTTAACTTTACCCCGACAACTTCCGCTATCTATCTCCATTTGTTTGTATGTAGACTAATTGTTGTACAGCATCATTAATAGCTTTAACTACCTATTTCGCAGTGATTTCATCTTACATAAATCAGATGGCGTACTCGTTTATGGCGATTACGTTCATATAGCTTGTAATATAGTGGCTAAATGGAGGTTTCGCCTTTCAACTTATGTTAGTATGGTTTATATCTGCCGAGTAGTAGCTAGCTAGCATTATTAGTTTTGAGAAATGTCTACAAAGATTCGAAGCTTTTAAATAAAAAAAATACTGTTTAAATTGTAACGTAAAGGGCAATAATGGGCCTATGAAGCAACGCAGCCGCGAAAATGTATCCCCGACATAAAAGTAAGGCGAGAGTTGCTACTAGGTACTACGTCCGACGACTTATCTATGATCCTTCTCTATTGAACATTCCATGAGGTTCTAAAATGTAGGACCGAGTGTTTGGCCAGAAGAAAACTTGTGGTTCTTCAAAACCTGTCGTCCGTTCTCCTTTACATAGCTCAGTCATAATCATAATTAAATTCAACTGTATATTTTGAATTCTTGGTTATTCTTAACCAACCAACAATGCCAATATCAATCAGCTAACATTCCACATTTGTTGCCTCCAGCTAAAATAATAAACAGAGATTTTTATATGTTTTCATTCAAGGTTTCAAGTAAGTAAGTACCTTAAGAAATTTGCTTGTGGGACCGCTCAGACGTGTACATAAACAGAACAACTGTCTTTTGAAACGTTTTTTAAATCACTTCCTATGGATAAATAAGTTAGAGAGGTTAACTACATTGCTAACTATCTAATAAAATACGCTAGCTAGCCCATCTTTGTTGGATAAACAATAAGCTATAATGTTACAGAAACTGTTTTATTGGTATTTACTTTATAATTTGTGATCAATAACTGTTTGACAAGTTTCTCAATTCGTGATTTAAGTTTTTATGTACTTTGTCGTTAGCCGATTGAGAAAAATCTTTTTTCTATTTCAAAGTGTAGGTACGTCTTACATGGCTACGAGTTCACCATTCCTAAAAAACTGTTTGACCAACTAACAACTAAGTCAAGTAACTTAACCAAAATGTTTCGATTTATCATCATCAATATCCGTGAGATTTCTTCTGCTGGACAGATGCCTCCATACACCACGAAATTTGTACCTACTGAATCCAACGGCAGCCCGCAACCCTTACAAAGTCGTCGGACCATCTAGTAGGATAAGTTTTTTCGTACGTAAAGAATGATTACCAGGTATTCGTAGCACGAGGTGAGCCTTAGCCTCATGAAGACGGGCAGGTAGAGGTGGCTGGTGATCGGCACGACGAGGACAAAGGCGATGCAAATCATCCAGAACTGTGCACCTGCCATGTACATCTCCGCCGGGTTGCCCAACAGCTCTATGGCCGTGATGAAACTGAAAGCACGCGCCCAACATGACATCACAACCACACACAACCGATAATTAAAATTAATTAAACAATCATATGTGGGCGTTGATAAATTGCTACAGCTGTAAAATGGGGCGGCAGAATTGTGGTTATTATTTAATGTAAATCTTTCTTGCTGTAAGAAAGATGGTTCCATGCGAAGGGCACGTTAAGCTAGCCGTAGGTCCCAGTTGCTGTCAATGTTCCTACTTAGATGGCACGGTCGTTAATACTAGTAGTCTTCTGGCGGTTAAAATGGTCTCGTTCCCACCAAGGATTCGTTTTCGACTCAGTAACCCTCACGATATAAGTGACATGGGCGTAACTGTCGATCAGATTGCTTTTATTTAAATGGAAAATCTAAGGTCGATTTCTTATTATCTTACCATCAATTTTACGGTTTCTTAATGGACTTCACACCACATAAAATATTAATGTATTAATTAATTATGACTGTTAAACTATTCATAACATTTAGAGTGGCTCATATGAATAAATTACTGTATAATTTATCGCTCTTACCTCGCGGCTAAGCTCAGAGCCATGGGAAAGGTTCCCATGGAAGAGCCTCCGAGTAGGAAATCATCTCCAGTAGTTTGTTTCTCTCCGCAGTATCCGTAGAACACGCCAATAGCACAGGATATTATCAACATGGCAGCCAGCACGCTGTAGTCCTCCCAATGAAACAGCTCATTCGTATTCACTACATCTTTGCCCACTATAGTTGTATTCGATCTAATTGTTCTTCGCAGGCTCGGGGACGCTGACACTGTACAGATACTTAAACTCCAACATGTTGCTAAAACCAATATGACCTGAAATCGCACACATTAACATTAATCAAACGATTCAGATTTGCAATAGGAAACAAACGTCTTCTCATTCTGATTATGATACAACATAATTACTATTATTACCGGCTATAAAACAAATGTTTCAAAATTCGTTCAAATCTGAGATTTATTTTCTCTGCGTTCTATATCGGATGTGTATAATGTATGCACAGATGAGTTGTATTTTCGTTATGGACAATTTACGATCCTACTATTAAATGTTGCGTATATGATAAATGTATTTTGGGCGCATCTTTTTATTAGTCTCTAATTACTAGGCTCCAATTGATACCAATCACTTTAGTAACTATACCTACACCTCTTAGAATTGCATAATCGGTGAGTGGGCAGTTGTGCCTCCACCTTTGGTCAATGAGAAATATATTTAGCTCGGTTGGATGGTGGTTTTTCAATTACAAAAAGTTGTTACGAACCAATTAATTAATTCTATTGATTTATCATTCTATCAAGAGCGGAATTGAATCATTATCCATGTTGTTGTTTATTTGTTTAACCGGTCATGTCTAATCCGCATTCTTTTGTATATCTTTATCTTAGCATTCACTTCTAAATTAACTACACCTGTGACTACATCAACCATTCTCTCACCTTACCACTTCAAAAAGCTATACTTTGCGCAATGTAATGTATCTTTAGTATTATGTAAATCGAAATCAATCTTGATTATCGAGTTACACATTTCGATGCCCCAATTATTTAGATGGTACTTTACGTTTGCAAACACAGTGAACCTTTTGCTAAATGCTAAATTGTTTCAGTAAATAAATCATAGGTTTAATACTAAAAAGCAATAACTTTCAATAAAACACAGCGACAGCTTATCTGATGGGAAAATCTGTGTTGGCGTTAATGGAGTTTGAATGTGCGTACATGTTGCGGAGAACGCTTGCACGCTTTTCGATTTAGCTCCTTGAGTGCGACGATAACAAAAGCCAGAGAAGGGCAGTTTTAACTGGTTCTGATCCCGCGTGAACTACCCTGAACTGGATAGTTCCGGATCCCCAGCAGTCCAGCTCACTGAAGCACACTCATGGCATGATACCCTACTCCTTGGCTCACATTCCAAGCAATTAGCTACAGCCGTTGATTGATCTTTGTTTGTCATTCATTAGTTAAATAATAAAGGGCCGTTTTATGTCGTCAATAACATAAACTAATTTTGACACGAAATTGCTGCAGCATGAATTTGTCCTTAATTTAAGAACATGTTGTCCAATTTAGACAATTTTTAATGAGTTGAAGTTTGGACAATCAAATGACAGGCACATCATGACTATCGTTACGTATAAACTTTTGCACGCTACAAGCGTGCAAAAGTTTAAAATACGTAACCTTGCGCGATTTATATCTAGTGGAACGGATTTTAAATAAGAATTTTAATTTAATGTGAATGGAGTAGGGTACTTCATTTATTTTATTATTTTATTACTATACATATGCTAGTTAGTTACACTATGTATGTAGACGTCATACTTATTTAATTATGAACTTCACCCATGAATTACAAATCAGGTACTTGTACGTAGGTATATTATAGTAGGGGTAGGTTTCGAATTTCTGTTATGGGATGTTTGTTATAGGTAGGTATCTTCTTTAATGAACCTGGTAGGTACCTATACTTGGAAAAAGATAAATAATTTTATGTCTGCTTGACTGTACAGCTACTTACATTTTAAATTTAAGTAGGAATAAAAAATGCGTCCTTGTCAGCAAAGGTTCGGTAACATACAGCTGAACACCATAATTAAAGAATAATTAAATATGTTTGCATATCTTAAACGCGTATAATTATTTCTGATATTGCTATATTAATCGTGCACAATCAATAAGTTGGTCAAATAAAATGGTCAAGATAATTCCTTGGTCAAGAGTCAATGCTGCAGATTGTATTGATGGCATAAAACAGTTCGACAAGCGCAATTTAGACTCGCCTGCTAACAATTGATTATTAGTATCATCGCTGACAGTATGACTCTATTTAGTCGACGATTGATTGTATGAGACATACAGACAGACATACTCATTGCAACACTAATCCAGTGAATGGGTCTGTTGCTCCTTTGCTAGAGAAGGGTACATCTTATTTCATTCCTTAGCCTCCATACCTACTTATAGGTAGTCAGTTGTAGGTGTCCGTCCCTCTATAGTAATTATATGTACTTGAATATCTAGTAGGTATCACGTTTACCGATTTTTGGACCGATTAAATTTTTGAACATGCGAATACGCAGGTCGAAATAAAATCTTGTTTTCAAAGTCGGTTAAAAGTACCTTTTATATTCTCAGTGGACCGGTTTTGAAAGCGTTGTTTGACTAACGCCGAGGATCCTTAAGGTATCATTTAAATTCATCATTCGAGTTGGCCCTGGTTCGAATGTTGGCACTGGCCGGGCCCTTGAACCGCACTATTTCCCAACCTTTTAAACATTTTATCGCTTTCTACCTACACAAAAGCATTACAATATTAAAGTGATTATATAATTTTATTACCGTTTCCCGTGATATTATCGTTATGCTACACACTGTGCAGCACAAGCTGTTGTCGTGTATTCCCAAAGAGCTGTTATTCACTGCCTTTTCGGAATTATGAAATGTTGGTCATAAATCTCACAATAAATGCGGTTGGACCTGGTTCTCGTTGATTGCGTAACTTTCATAGTCCATCCGAAGTAAAGCAACATGTCAAAAGGTTATTCGTGATGCGGCTAATTATCGTGGTCGAGTTTGAACCAAAAATCTCGGATGCCATGAGCCGTGAGCTGGCGAGTGGAGCGGAATGTACTTACTATACCATCTCAATAAATAATTATTTCGAAAGAGTTAGCAAGTACAGTTGCCGACAGGTGTATTTTGGTTTTATCGCTATACGATTTATCTAAAAGTTGAATCTAGGTACCAGTGGCGAAGGCTTCATACATGCCGATTACCACCGGCTTCCCTTTCAGATATTTATAAATCTATACGCTCACATCAATCTACTTCAATTTTATAACTTTTTATGTAAATAAGTATAGGTACTTAATGTGGTTATTTTTTGATACAGAAAGGTGGCTACTTATTTTAACAAGTTCTTAATATTTTCTTAATTAAGCCCTATCTAATGATTTCAATTTAGGAAGTAGCCTCTGCTACTTCGGGAAAATGCTGCAATTTAAAATTATATTTTAAAGTCAATCTTTTAATTTCGGAGATTTTGTACCTCTATACGTTCAAAAATAACAAAAATACACTTTTCTCTTTGTTTTAGTATATGCTTCGTGTATTTTATTTTATTTAATAAATTTTAGCTTTTAGAAGATGGCTGCGTAGACGCACGTACATCTCTAATGTTCATGCGTAACGCCTCGTAGCGTCTGCTCCGCGAAAATTCACACACAATGCTACGCAATAAATTAGTGCTACGAAGAATTTGACAACTGTTGTCTATTAATTATTTTACTTCGCGGTCCTAAAATTGTGAATTGTCGGTTTCTATCGGAATTTAATTAGTTGATCTGCGTATAGCATGTAAATTGTATGAAAATCATTGCTATTCTTCAGAAGAATTAAGTGATTTTTTGATATTACAGTTCATATATTACTATTCATTTTCTGATACAACTCACCTTTAATGTATTAATCCTAGGAACTATATGTGTGAAACGCTGCGTCGTCCCCATCTTACACAGATATAAGCGTAACTTGTTTAATTGAAGAATAACGGTCACTTATTTGTTTACATTTCCTGGTACGGTTGATTGTTCGCGTGGCGTGGCGTCCTCGCCGGCTGAAACACTATTGTGATATGTCCACATGCACTCGAGCAATTAGGCCTGAAGACGGGACACCCGACACGTCACGAGCCTCTTAAGAGGACACACTAAGGGCCTCAATGCTCCAATAATCATTCAGCAACTTCAAACACACAATAAAACTCACTCACTGCTAAGAAAATCCCAGTCAAACAAAAAGAATCTAATAACCAATGTGTTGGTTCAACAATACCAATGATTGGAAGTTAACTCGATAACGTTTAAAGTTTAATAAACATTGATAAGAAGTCTACTTGGACAATATAGGTGGCCGTTGCAGAGCTGTGAAACGAAACCTAAGAAGGTAGTAATTAAACTCGTAAGACAGGAAAATTGCCTATAAAAAGTACCATTGTGCTGTCTTTTATCTACTTTATAATAATAATTAAACTGAAAGTGATACAAATGCTTATGTATCTACACAAGATTTTTACATTCGGTTATCTACTCGTACTTACCTATCATAAATTATTTATTTTCCGTCAGCCCGGCTACATTTTTATTCCTTAAATAGAGTGTCACGTCTCCACACTGGAACACTACACTGAAACATTTTCTAAACGCAACGTAGAAGTTTGTTCCGGTTGACGTTTTTATTAACTGTTTACCCACTGTGCTCGTGCTTGCTTATCAGTGATTTCATCTAACACTTTAAATTTTGGTACTTATTAGCAATAAATAATAAAACCCGTACCTAGGGAGTAAAATTTCCTAATTTGTGGGTACCTACCCAAGTTTAAATTAGTCATCCTTTACAATTTTGACATCCAATTTATCAACATCACAGTTTACCTTTTCAACGTCGCTTGGCACTTGCCAACTCAAAAGTAGGTATGTCATTTAATATTTTTTCGTAATTTATTTATTAACAAAATTAATACAGGTTCCGTAAATACTACAACATACTTGTTTCATTAATGTTTACTTACACTGTAATCTGTAGGTAAATGTAAATACCCTGTCATTTTTAAAATCTTCCTCCTTCAAGGTGTCAGGCTGTCCATTAAGTTTGTCAATGTTATGTTTGAAAATGTCTACAAAGTAGGATTAGAATATAGTCACATCGTACGCCGTCCAACAGCGAGCTCCCGCCTATCATGCTCAAGATTATTATGGAGCTACAATCACTTGTCTCAGATATTTTAATTAAAAAAGGTATCATTCACTAGTATCTAATGAGAGGATTGAAAGTATATTAATCTAAAATGGACTACAATACAACAGGTAGATACAAAACAAACTCGTTTAACATCCACCGCCCACCTCTAGTGAGTTTCTACAATGGCTACATGGCTCCTGGTTTTTAACGACAACAACTATAAATTCTTACCATTTGTGATGTACTCATACACATTTATTTTTGCATTTATTTGACATTGGACAAAATTATCTTGGAATCAGTCATGGAATAGTGAACGGTTGTTGGTGCAATGTAATGTAATATTACCAAATTAATTTGATATGATGTGATGAGTATCAAATATTTGATGTCAAAATTGGTAACAGATTACCTGCCACAGTAGATATGCTGGTTGCATTGCACTTGTACTTATGCAATGGCGATTTTATTAACATGACCGCACTCTCCGATCTCGCCTACTTACGTACGTTGAACCAGACAGTAGGTAATTTGGGGCGACTAAACAACTTAGATTAAAAGAAATAGGCTACGTTGCGTCGGTTAACCTGAAGTAAATTAACATTTGAACTCGAATGCACGTTCACTGCGGTTCTGGTGGCCACTACACTTTATATTTCACTTAGCGAGATTGCTTCGCCATGTTGGGAAACACGACTTTATCCGTTTGTAATATATTTCATTTTATTTTGTTTTATGCAGCGCATGGGTAATGGCCCCATCACGCTGGTCGCCTGGCTGCGGGCTGCATGTAGACCAGCTGCAGAGGCAACTATCCCAGGCTCCGATCAGACATGAAGGTTGACATCAGTTGCGTAATTTCTAGGAATGTCGCCGCAACTATGTCCACGCTCCATCTCATGAATAAGATCGTATGCAATTAGTGCAGTTATGCGTTGACATTGATGAGTAATTATAGGAAAAGAATGGAGGTTACAAATGTATCTACCTACCTATCTTAGCTTAGATCTCTCGTTTCTATGTCTTGTCACGTGCTTCGGAAAAATAAGTTTTTTTACTCTACTGCAGAAGCGAGTAGGTATTGAAATTGTATGAATGTATTTCATTACAAGAAAATCAAGTATTTCACTTGGCAGCGAAGCAAAAGATTTTCTTTGCGGGAAATTTTCATAACCAGGCGTTTTTTATCATATTGTAAATTCAATAGGTACTGTGGTTATAGGTAATGTTGTTATTTATACTTTCTTTATGCTTCAACATTAAATTGTAGTCCACGTCAAAAAGTCGTTTCGCAAACAGGTGGACCGGTGCTGGCGGCCGCGGCACATATGCTTGAGGCACACGCATTGTAGGTAGTATTACGGGTCCAATTTTGCAAAAACCAGTTAACGATTATATCATATCGGTGTTAAAGATAAAATAGTAAAAAATAAATCGTATTTTAATCCGTACAGCATATACGATGAAAGTTGAATATCTGCCCTCGAGGCGGCGGCGGTGGCGGCGGTGGCGGCGCGGGCGCAGGTTGCTGGTGCGGGCTGCGATGCGCCGCGCCGCCGCCGCCGGTAGGAGGGCGGCGCGTGAGCACCATCACATTGCGCAAGGTATGTGAACCATCGAAAGTGCCCCCTCCCCCGGATATGGAGCGTGCATCTCTTATAAACACAGGTGGCGCCAAGACACTGGACACAACAACCTAAACCTGCGTCTAAACGTGTGCCAGGATGTGTGATAAAACGGTAGGTGCCCGTGAAGAATAGTGCACTAAACATCGGTTCTTGACCTAGTGATCTGGTGACATCTAATCTGGACTCCACAGTTTGTGAACATCCCTTGTCCTCGGGACATCGGACAATCGGGACTGGATTTAGTGAAGTGCCTGGATACCTATCTAGTGTTCTCTATGACATGACAGTTTAATGGACTGAAATTAATCAAGTAATTCATTGATCGGCAGCAGTTTGCGGGATTCCTTTAAGGGATTAACATATACTGGCTTTCCTTCAGTTATTTAGAATGTCCAGTACATAGGTTGATCCCTTAAATGGTTCAAATGAGCTGCTGCCACTAGTGCTACATTTCTTTTTCTAAAATAAAGGTTTGTGTGTGCAGGTACTAAGATCGCTGGTGTTGGTGGCGGCGGTGGCTTGCGCCGTCGCGCGGCCGGAGCCCCCGTCCTCGTACGCGGCTCCCTCGAGCTCGTACGCAGCTCCTTCGAGCTCGTACTCCGCACCCTCCTCCTCGTACGGCGCCCCCGCGCCCCAGTACGGCGCTCCCCAACAGGCTCCTATCGTCCACAAACACGTCTACGTTCACGTGCCCCCCCCGGACAATGAGTACCCCGCGCCCCGCAAGCAGATCTACGTGCCGCCCCCGCAGAAGCACTACAAGATAGTGTTCATCAAGGCGCCGACCCCCCCGACCCCGACCGCGCCGGTCATTCCTCTGCAGCCTCAGAACGAGGAGAAGACCCTCGTGTACGTGCTGGTGAAGAAGCCCGAGGAGCAGCCCGACATCGTGATCCCCACGCCCGCGCCCACGCAGCCCGCCAAGCCGGAGGTTTACTTCATCAGATACAAGACCCAGGTACGACAACACTCGACTAACACACTGCTTGTGTAATTCGGGAAATGTTAATTAAGACCTCCGTAATAACTCACGAGGTTTTAGTGTTATTTCATTACACATAAAATTAGGTAGCGGATTTTTCTTTGGTGTTGTTTACATCGGTTAAACCCATAGCATATCATTATACCTAACTACTTGGGTATGCGGACACCCCAATATTCAAAAATAATTCTGTGCCTTAATATAATTTTCCATTGTATTCTCGCGATAATTTATTCAATTTCATATACCTATCGTAGATAATCCACCACTAATATGTCCGGCACAGTAGACATTCTAATGAAATGCATCCGTCGCAGTGAACGCAGATATTCTAGAACCTTTATCGCTTCCACGGAGGTGAGCGTTTTAATTACGCTTTTATTAAAGCCGAGAAATGCAGCGGCGTCGGCGTCGTGGGATGCGCTCGAGAAAGTACGCGTAAACATTTCCTGGAGCAATCAGGAAGTACCGCATGACCTAGCGTGCCTAGACTGCCTAGTGCCTATACGCGCTATCATCATTTCACTGACGTAACAGGGACCCTCCTCGTGTTGTCCTCACTTGTATTATAAACCCCACGCACGTAATGCATCGCGACGCCACATTTTGTGTCATTAGCGCAGATTGAGATAGTGCGCCAACGACGCCTGTCACTGTTTTTGCGCGGAGCTGCATAACAACGATCATTATTTCAATCTTACAGCCAGATTATGATATCAATTGCGAAATATGCTCGGCTTTTCTTCTTATGTTGCATTGTTTACGTCCAACACCGGATAAACGTTAATTTCTCGAATTAAACTAAAGATCATTTTGAAAAATATCCAAGTAGATAGGTAGGTAAGTAAATTACTGGCTTGGAGACAGTTACTAACATGGGTATTGTTCGTTACATGGTCTGTGCAAACAATACCAGTACATCGCCACGGAAATGTCCTGACCTCTCGTTTCCGCTCTTTGCCTTTTTTTCTCAAGATAAATATCCAGTTTCAATTCTTACTGTATGCTAATAAAGCCGTTCAAGTTTACATGTTCGGACGACCGCTCGATTGCGTAAATCCGAAGGTGCACTACGTACGCACATGCAAATAGCTTTTTAATTGCCCCGCTATTCGGATATGACATGAATTACAACGATGGATGAAAGTACTAGAATTAAGGACCTATTATTACCTGGTTGAATACCTTAATGGGCAAATGGATGACGATGCATCTCTTATGTTATGAATTAGATGATTATGAATGTCGTCTAGACGGCATTACGGTGGGAATATCGAACAACTTGATCTTTATTGGCGATATAACTTTACGATGTAAGTAGTTCCTATAACAGTAATTTTTTTGTGTTGTTAATGTTCTCTTTTATGTCATTGCAGAAGCAAGAGGGCTACCCCGACAGACAGCCATCTTCCGAATACGGCGCCCCCGCTTCAGCACCTTCTTCAGAATACGGCGCCCCCTCTGGAGGCAGCTCCTACTAAGCTCCGAACCAAATGACCCTGCCCGTGTGACACATCTCTCTCAGAGTATTATTAAAAAACTAACAAGGATTTATTGAACTGAAAATGTGATGTGAAGTTTTGTATGAGCAATACAAAGATTCGATACAAGATAAGACTCATCTACGAATACCCTGGGATATTTTATGTACATTCATATTTCTAATTGCGTTGTAGCAAAATTTCACATCATCATTTTATACCCAGAGAAAGGCGACTATTTATAGGAATGCTGTGATATTCATAAATAAATAAAATATAAACATAGAATTTGCAAAATACCTTGCGAGAGATGGGTTATCGCGAAGGCATTACGCCAAATTGAACTGCGTCTTACTTTTTATATCTTATTACATCAAATTGATGTGACTGTTTGTAAATAATATTACTTATTTTTATATGAATTAAAAATAAATGTTTTTTTTTTAATAGTAACTTTGGTTTCCTATTCAAAACGCGCTGGTACTGAAATACTTAACCAGCCGTGTTCGTCATACTAATTTGTGCGTTAGCATGAATATATTCCTGACTCGTCCCAAGCATTTGCTACCATTGCATAATAAAAATGTCTTTGAAATGGATGCTAACGTACAAGGGTAACGTAACATTTCAGGCTGTTTTTCACATGTTACCAAACACGTTGACCAATATGTCATTCAGTTCAGTAGGTAGGACCTCGATTAGTGGTTCGCTAAATGGGGAAAACGCGTGTCATTTTAACTGGGTACCATCTAAATTCGTTACGCAATAAAGAACCACAGCACCTATGTTGCGCAAATAAGCGACTTCACCTATTTCATACCCATTCTTGAATCTATTTATGATATTCTATGAATTAAATACGGACAAGAGGCTTTTAGACATACGTAACATTTCGCAAACGGTTCTTCTGCGTAAATATTGGAAATAATATAAGTACCCACTTGCATTTATGGAAGGACTTTTAAATTTAACCAGGAATGCATTAATAAAAAAATCTTAAGAAATATTCGATCCATTCGAGCAATTACAACTACGCTAAGTGCTTAAGATTGCTCTCTATTACGAATCAAAAAATATTGCATCAGATTAACTAAAAGGTACTCGTGTCTAACATAAAAAGAACGTTTTATTATGGGAGATTACGTAGGAACAGTTAAGTTCCCAAATATATACTTTTATATCATTACATCTGACCATTTAACATGTGTCGTAAAGATGTTCGAGATGGGAACCATGGATGGCTGCCCTTTATTTCGATGTAGCCATAAAACAGCGAGTAACGTACCACCATTACTGGAATAACAGTGGATGTCGAAGTGATGCAACTAGAGCGAGTCCCACTTCAATATACAATAGACGCACAAAGTGTCTCACGGTGCTATTATAATGTGCAATTCAACATATTTTCACTTTCGCGGGTGTATGGTGTATGATGTATGCTCCTGCGCTGCGCTTACCGACCGCTGGCAGTACTTGCTTCCGTAACCGGTGCGCGCGATGGCTAAAGTATTTATTGATTCAAACGTGGGTGTCATTTGAATCAATAACTACTTCTACATTACTCGTAAGTACTTTGGCTGGACACTTAGGAGAGCTGTTGTTTCAATAATGGTGGATCCAAGTTGTGTAACATCTAGCCACTTACTAATAATATGCACCGCAATTTACAGCTGCCTGCTATAGAATTCAAAACACATTCGTATTTTGGCTCACCTAAGTTTTATTGTACCTATAGGTACAAGCCTCTGAGTACAAGCCAAAATAATTTGGTTAAGACCTCAGACATTGGCTTATACCTTCAGGTACAACGGTACAACGCAAAATGCTTGTAATCAGTCAGTGTATGTATACCTACTTAGGTCCTGGATGCTCCGTGCTAGAAATTATAGGTAGGGTAAGGTGGGGCACTATGAAACAAAAAGTTTAAATTCTTCGTATCTCGTGAACCGTTAATTGTATCGAATCAAATTTGATACCAAAATAATGAGTATTTAACTGTCCTTATAAAAAAAATCGAGAACCCCATAAAACTTTCTGGAATGTAAATATAAATGACATTTTAGTGAGATCGGGAACTTGTTTCACAGTGCCCCGTATCTGGGGTACAGTGAAACATACTATGGGGTACTATGAAACGGCACAATTTCTGTGTAGGAACTTTTGATCTTTTTTTAATAAATTTAATTAACGTCGTAATAATCAACTTATGCTATGTAAAAAAGAAATATATTATCAATTTTCTTTATATTTTAATTCATATTTCTCAAAATATGTTTGTTATACAGTTAAATTAATGGAACACGCTGTCAATTTTGAGTCTTTTTGATAATATTTTCTGTAATTAATTACCAAAAACATATATTTTCGATTAATATTCCGAAAAAGTACAAATCTACATGTCATTTTGTACTTTTTACAATTTTTATATGATAAGTATCAAAAAAGTCGTGTTTTATAGTGCCCTGTTTCATTGTGCCCCATACCATCCGTAAAAAATAAAATGGCCATTACTTAATTATCGTTTTTTTTTAAAAGTTAATTTTGATACGTGAAATCATTCCCTAATAAACCCAAATTAACATAATAAAAATGTATTCTAACCTGAAACTACAGCATCAGGAATGATATCGAAAAGATTTAAGATTTTCTTTTTTACTTTAGTGACCTATAATCACTTTTTTGCGAATTACTTAGAAACTATTTATGAAATCTGAAAATGACAACAGTCCAAACATGGCGGTCAATTAGGCGGACATTACAGTAAAATAGCATAATTAAAATTATAAAAGGAGACAGAGATATATCCACTGTTTCACAGTGCCCCGCGTGTCATGGATCCCCACTTGACCCTACCTATTTACATGGTTCTGTTGAATGTTCTAGTCAATATCTAGAAACAATTTTTTTTTACTTATTGAAAGAGTAGAAGTAGATAACTGTAACAGGTCAGCTAGCCCATCATTCGTACTTTTGCTAAGTTTTTATTACGTAAGTAAACCAATTTTCTTTAACCTTACGTTTGCATCATAAAAATATGAGTGCGTGCCCTGCCCTCTTATGGCATTAACATTCAAAGTTATATGTTTTCTAATTACGAGCGTTAGAATGTTTGTTGTAGCGAATTTAGTAGTCGCTGATCCAGATTGGTCTCGAACTTTTATTTTCTACAAAAAGTTCTTAATGTTGAGCGCGTCAGTCGTGTAGCTATTTTCAGCACAGAGAAATGCAGGATGTACGATTGCCAGCAGTTTCTGAATATATCTCACCGGAGGCACACGTTACTCCAGAAAAATAAAATATAGCGAAGAAATGGCTCTGAAAATTGATGGGGAAGTCAAAGTGGATTCTGACCCATGCATGGTGGCATGGGACGACCGACTGTACGTCGGTTGCGAAGATGGCTCTATAAAAGTAAGTACGATATAGGAAAGTATTAAACGATGTTATTTTGTTTGTCGGAATAAACAATCAACGTCCGACGCTATCGTGCGTGTGTAAAGCTTTTAACCTTCTCGAAAGTTCACGAAAAAATCTTGGGTGCTCTCTACTGGACGACTCTACCTATATTTACTCTGTGATTCTACAGCAGATTAACATACTAAAGTAGTGAAAACTCCGTCCCGAATTATGTCTACCTGTGGATTTGTAGTGGCAAAAATGCGGAAGATATCCATAACGAAGTAACTAATATCCTGGTAGGCCAGAGTGCCAGACCAAGTCGCGACCGTCCCTGCCTGTATTTTTTTGCGATGGATTCGGCTAGGTAATTTTCGATTTACATATACTTATGTAAGTCGAGGCATTGTAAATTAAAGGTTCTTACCTACATTTTAAAGGTCCATTAAAATTTTGATTGGATTCCTAAGAAGGTAGAGTACCTACCTACCTAGTAGCTGCACATGCTATCTTCTGTAATAATGAGCATAGCAAAGTTTTGGTAGGATAAAAACGATATTGCCTATTACCAGGCGAGACGAAAAAATTCCACCCTTATATCGTAGACATCCCGCAAATTCGCACAAAGCGATTCGCTTCTAATACATTTTTAATACGAACTGCTAGGAGTGGAACTCCCTGCCTGCGGATCTGTTTCCGGTACGTTATAACCTGGGCCTTTTCAAGGCGAGAGTGAATAGGCATTATCTGGGCGAGCATGTTCCATCATCGTCTGCATAGTCACTTAACATCAGGTGAGATTGCGGACAAATGCTTACCCATTGTTTATAAAAAAAAACGATTTATGTAGTTACGCAGTAAAAAGGTTATTCTTCTATTCTTGCAATAGGAACACTGCCTTAATCGCAGCATTCGTTAATGTCGTTAATGTCCGCATCCACATACGTCTTGTAGATAACTCTATGTAGGTAGGAAGGTACCTACTTATTTTGTTCTAATCGAAAACCGTAATTCCCCAGTCATTCGATGCAAAGCTGTCGCCCGGAGCATCATGGGCAGCGCATAGCGTGCAGCCATTCGCATTGGCTGCTGGCAATGGCCACGTGTACTCCTCGTCCAACGACGGCGGCGTCAAGGTGTGGACTCCTCAGGGGGAGAAGGTGGCCCAGATGGAAGCCTCGGAGGGCGACATCGGGATCCTACACGTGTTCGGGAAACAAGTTTGTGCGGGAGACGAAAAAGGCAATGTAAGTTTTGAACTGCTAGCTAGCTCGCTTGATACGTGATGCCTTGTTGAGAGGAATGACCAGGTGGAAACTAGGAGTCAGAGTATTTTGAGTGACTAATAAAACGAAACGTCCGCCGTTTAAGTAGGCACTGTCGGTACGGTAGCTACCGAAGTCTCTCAGCCTGCTCTCCGAAGCACGGAATTAGGTACTAGTTTCTGACAACTTCCCGGTCCTTTGAAATGGTTCAAATTATGGTAGAGTCATATTTGTTTAGTAAGCTACGCAGCTTCTATTGACTAATTTCACGAATTCAATCTGCACAGGTGATGATCTACCAAGATAACAGCCTGAAAGCTCTTTACAACGTTTTGGAAGAGGTGAAAGACCTTTGGTTGGCACCGCCGTTCTTGTTTACCGTGCGAGATTTGGACGTAACGGTCACTGAAATTAAACCTGGTGAGTGAAACTGTCACACCACGCTACATATTTGAGACTTGCCTAAACGGTTGATAGAATAATAGGTTTCCACATTACGCTAATACTTACTGAATCTTTCCAAACTTACCTCATTTACCCCTCGCTACAGATGAATCGAAGACTCGCTTCGTGACGCGCCACACGATGGAGGGCCGAGCGCCGCTGCGCTTGGTCGGCGACAAGCTGGTCTTCATGGCGCGAGGCGGGAACGATCTGGAGCTGCACGACGCCTCCATCGATACCACCTTCAAAAAACTTCACACTGTTAGGGTAAGTCATACGTAATCACCACTTATCACTTAGGATGATTCCTGTAGAAAATCCACTGTTGGTCATAAACGTTCCTTTACCGAGCCTTACGGGGTTAAAATTTACAAAATGCGGAAACACGTATTTATCATTTAATTTTTTTAGTTTACTCACAAATTTTGAAATAGTTTGCATTAAAGATAACGAAGATTCACATAAACGTCCAAACACTTTTTAGTGTCGTAATAGAAAAAGCCTTCGACTCTATCGAAACCTGGGCTGTTTTGGAGTCCTTGCAGCGGTGCCAAGTCGACTGGCGGTATGTGGAGGTGCTGAGAAGCCTTTATCAAATGGCTACGATGTCTGTTCAAGTACAAAACCATAATACAAGACCCATCCAACTGCTCCGTTGTGTAAGACAGGGTGACGTTATATCCCCGAAACTCTTCACCAACGCATTGGAGGATGTCTTCAAAACTCTACAGTGGGATGGACTGGGCATCAACGTCAACGGCGAAAGTCTCACGCATCTCCGCTTTGCCGACGACATAGTCATAATGGCCGAATCGCTGCAGGACCTGCAAAAAATGCTATCTAGTCTTAACTCTGCCTCGAGACGTGTTGGACTTGGGATGAACTTGGATAAGACGAAGGTCATGTTCAATCAACACATAATCCCCGAGCCGGTCTCCGTCGAAGGTGTAGTCCTTGAAGTTGTCCAGAAATATGTGTACCTTGGGCAAATTTTGCAGATGGAGAGAGACAACTTTGAGGCTGAAATCACCAGAAGAGTGCAGCTTGGCTGGGTACCATTTGGAAAGCTGCGTCACATCCTCGAATCATCTTTGCCACAATGCCTCAAGACCAAGGTGTTCGATCAATGCGTCCTACCAGTCATGACCTACGGAGCTGAGACGTGGAACTTGACAGTAAAACTGGCCCACCGGCTACATGTCACTCAGAGAGCTATGGAAAGGTCTATGCTTGGTATCTCTATAATGGATAAAGTCCGGAATGAGGCCATCCGAAAAAGACCAAAGTGACGGACATAGTCTGGAAATGTAGCAAGCTGAAGTGGCAGTGGGCTGGCCACATTTGTCGTAGAGCCGATGAACGGTGGAGTAAGCGGGTTCTCGAGTGGAGGCCACGCCTCGGCAAACGTAGCGTTGGGCGCCCTCCGGCCAGATGGACCGATGACTTAAAAAAGGCGGCTGGTAGCGACTGGATGGCAAAAACGGGAGATCGTGCCTTATGGCGTTCCCTGGGGGAGGCCTACGTCCAGCAGTGGACTGTAATAGGCTGAAATAGAATAGAATAAAAAAAGTGAAAAAAAAAATACCGACTTTGAAATGGCCATAACTTTGAAACCATTCATATTATGGTTTTTATGTTGATGACAAAGTTATAGAAAATGTAATGAGCTTTAATAGTTTCTTACACGTTTTGAAGCTACGATGCACCGTTTACGAGTTACAGTCGAGAAACTGAAAAAAGGGACACATAATTAACCCCCCTACGCCCATCACCGCATATTATCGAGAGGATTTTATTGGAAGTTGTGAAGAGGACCTATCACTACACAAATCCGCAACATTTCGTCAACGGGGATTTTTTTTCGCTGATTTTGCTATCTTTCTTGGGCTATAGCTCCACACTGTTGTAATACCTAAGGTTTATCCTGTACGATTTACCGCTTAAGTAGTTATTGGGTCTTATACATCCACCTGATGATGATGGATGACATCCACCTATCAGTGAATCAAGATCGTTAATGCATATTCCGTTTCAGGCGAGTGACATGATCGTAACGAGTCTAACTATGTGCGGGGACTACGTGTGGACGGCCGGCTGGGACAAGCGGGTCCGTCGTTGGAAGATCGACGGTGACAAATTGGAGTCTGTTGGAGACATAGACCTGGGCGCGTGTGTCAACGGGCTGGCTCTCGCCTCTGCAGACTGCGTGTATGCGATCGTCGCTGGCGGGAGAGTAGTTCGCATAGTAGCTTGAAACTAAGACTGTTAGGTTTAGAATAGGGTGATGCGTATTTGAATTTTGAACGTGAGTTTTAGGCATCTACTTGCGCAAGTCAGAACGAGCTTTATCTAGACATTTTAAAACTAGAGAAAATGACAGCAAAAGACACAACAAATAGACTGCTTTAAGTGTTTTATTCACAAAGCCTCATGCTCTCCTCAGTTGCACATTGGAAATATAAGGGAGGCTGCGATTCCTAGTGCTGGTGTTTGACACAAGCCTTGAAGACATCATAGTAATGTTCATGCCAGGTCAGCTTGTGCTTTGATATAGTTATGGTGCAGTCATATTCACAACACAGCAGGCTTCAAATGATGCTAGATAAGTGCCAGCTCTAATTGAAAGTTTGTATGTTTATTGCATTTATTTACCTATTGTATTAAGATTCTATGTTTCTTGTTTTTATTTTGATGCTTAGTGTTTGTGTAAGTATATTTCATAGGTATAGTTCTATAAAAATATGTAATATCATATGGAAACAATTATTAAACTACAGTTGAGCGACCACTCGCTGCTTTCCACTCCCTTTGTCACTGAGTTTACCACCAAGTGAGAAAGGGAAAGCCATACGGCTGAGACTGAAGTGAGTGGTCTTCTCAACTATAAGTGTATGTTTACAAGTCTCATGATGTAAAATAAAATATATAAAATAGATTGAATATTGTGTTTATTTTCCTAATGAAATAAGAGTGGCAATCTGAATTATTGGGGATGTGGGTACAACAATAAAATTATAAGAAGCAAGATCAAGCAGCTAAAGTATCTATTGTAACTAATATCTATTGTTTAAAAGGATGTAAAGAATAAATAAATAAGTAAAGTTTTACATTTTGTTTATTACAAGTACTTTATTCTATGTACAAATAAATCATATTATTAAATAAACTGTACATGATAGTACCTTGTAGACAAATGGATAAGAATCAATCCACAGTTCAGAAGACATAGGAGGCGAAACTTTTGAAACAATTTTGTAAACCAAACAAGTGAACTGAAACAGATTTTCTACATATCCCACTGTTATAGAATATAAACTACATTGATATACTAACAATTGAAGTAGATTAGATGATAATTTCAGTATCACCAAGTTCTTCATCCGATGGCAGGGTAATCTTAGCTGGGTCAATGAAGTGTGGGCTAATAGGCGGAAGTCCAGCTTTCTCACGGCGACGCAGTTCTAGGAAAGCCTCTCGCTGAGCCCAATCTCTCATGTGGACGTCAGGAGCGTAGGCCCACATGAAGGAACCAAAGACTAGACATAGGGTTACGGAGAAGAAAAATGAGGCATGGTGAGCATTCGTGTCGTCTTCTTTGTTTGTGTAGTCAAAACCGTAGCTCACCCAGTTCTTGTCCTCAGTTTTCACTGCATCAGCTGGTGTCGCAGTCGCTGCCTCGGTGTTCTTTTTAGAGGTTGAGATGGTTCGGCTAACCTTGTTCATGTGATTCCAAAGGCATCTCTGCATTACAGGCATGTGGCGCAGCTTTATTAGAGCAGCCATCGTGACTCTTGTTTGTTCCTTATTCTAATTAGCACTTTAGACCACGCAATTTTCAGGTTTTCTTGCCGAAAACGAAGAAAAATACAGTGGGACAGAGATTATGAAACCAAATGAACTGTCAACATTGTCAAAGTTGTAGCATAGACAATTTTATGTTTTTCTTTCATTAGCATATGTCAAAAACTGTAGCATAGACAATTTTATTCTTTTCTTTTAAATAAAATTTACCGGTTTTTGAGCATCGGTTATTGACAACACTAACCCAAAAAAGAAAAATAATGTCAGTGAGAAAATAGTCAGTGATTACCTTTCAAATATAGTGTATAGTCTACAGTGTTGCCGTTTTAGCGACTTTGTCGCTAAATCTAGCGGATTTTTCATACGCTTAGCGACATTTCTTTTCAAAAAAGTCGCTAGAATATTTTTAGCGACTTCTGGCGACATTTATACTTGAGTAGAAAATAAACATTATTTAGCGGCAAAACTATGCATGCTGAATTGTTTTTGGTACCGGGAAGTCCCTTTCACTTTCGAAAGAATGGAAAACCGATCGGACGGGAAGTTTCGGGAATTTCCCTACGAATGATGTTTTATATCGTGGCTGGATGCGTCTCACTCTCTCCCATGGATGCAACAAGTATAGCCATTTCTTCTTAATCATCGTTCATTTAAAGTTATTTCATTTGGAGAAAAACGTGTTTAATATCTTAGTGCGAACTTGATTTAAGTAATAAATAAGTATTGAATTTGAAAAACGCTTTTTTATTTACATATTTTTGATTTCCACTATTTGAAATTCTAGCGACTTCTAGCGGATATTTTTAATCTTTTTTTTGACAAATCTAGCGACTTTTTTACACATGTCTGGGGACTTTCTGTTTTCCTAAGCGGCAACACTGATAGTCTATGCAGTGATCTGTGGTAAGAAAACACAAGCATAGAACACAAGCGGCTTTCCTTTCAGCATATTTCTAAAAAATAAGTAAATCTAATCAATTTTAGCCCACTGAACTAGTATTAAATGCGATAATAAATATTAGCAAAAATGGTGGTGAGGCAGTACAACGAAGAGCTGAAGTATCTGGAGAAAATTAACCCATATTGTTGGAAGATCAAAAAGGGATTCCAACCTAACATGAATGTCGAAGGGGTTTTCTATGTAAACGCTACTCTGGAGAGGCTTATGCTGGAGGAGCTGCGAAACGCTTGCCGGCCGGGCATGACCGGGGGCTTCCTGCCCGGCGTGAAGCAGATTGCGAATGTGGCGGCGCTGCCGGGTATCGTGGGCAAGTCCGTCGGCTTACCAGACGTACATTCAGGATACGGGTTTGCTATTGGTAAAATTACTACTATAATGTTTAATGTCTATTTTGAATTATTATAATTATAATTACTTACCTGTTTAATGAATGGGCAACTGTAATGCTATGCATGCATTAATTATTGTGCAATTTTTAGTTATCTGACTGATCAAGATGAAAATGTTTATAATATTGTTGTTATCAATGGTTGTTGTGGTTTACTGATTATATTCTGAATTAAATTTCAGGAAATATGGCAGCTTTTGATATGTCTGATCCTAAATCAATTGTGTCCCCTGGAGGGGTAGGGTTTGACATCAACTGTGGAGTCAGACTGCTCAGGACCAACTTACATGAGAAGGATGTTCAGCCTATCAAGGTACTATTTAGATTGTTACGAGGTTAAAAACGTTGGCAATGGATTTGGTTCGAATTATTTTACTTGTTTGACATTTCAGGAACAACTGGCACAAAGTCTCTTTGACCATATTCCTGTTGGAGTTGGATCAAAAGGAATTATACCCATGAATGCTCGAGACTTGGAGGAGGCTCTTGAGATGGGCATGGATTGGTCTTTGAGAGAGGGCTATGTGTGGGCTGAAGACAAAGAGCATTGTGAAGAATATGGACGCATGCTCAATGCTGACCCATCCAAAGTGAGCCTCCGTGCCAAGAAGAGGGGCCTTCCACAACTGGGTACCTTAGGAGCTGGAAACCACTATGCGGAAATACAAGTGGTTGATGAAATCTATGACAAATATGCTGCTGGTAAAATGGGCATAGAGAGAGTGGGTCAAGTTTGTGTGATGATTCATTCTGGAAGCCGAGGGTTTGGTCACCAAGTGGCCACTGATGCTCTGGTGCAGATGGAGAAAGCTATGAAGAGAGACAACATAGAGACCAATGACAGACAGCTGGCTTGTGCAAGGATCAATTCTGTAGAAGGCCAAGATTACTTGAAGGCTATGGCTGCAGCAGCCAACTTTGCTTGGGTCAACCGGAGCTCCATGACATTCCTCACTAGACAGGCTTTTGCTAAGCAATTCAAGATGGCTCCTGATGATTTGGACATGCATGTTATTTATGATGTCTCCCACAATATTGCCAAAATGGAAGAGCATGTTGTGGATGGTAAAGTGAAAACTCTGTTGGTGCACAGGAAGGTACTTATCTTTCTTCTTTTTGCATGTTACTCTGTGTATGATGAAGATGCTCTCACATTTCTTTTTATTTCCAGGGGTCCACAAGAGCTTTCCCTCCCCATCACCCCCTGATCCCAGTGGACTACCAGCTGACTGGTCAGCCTGTATTGATTGGAGGCACAATGGGAACCTGCAGCTATGTCCTCACTGGCACTCATCAAGGCATGACTGAGACCTTTGGATCTACCTGTCATGGAGCTGTAAGTATACATAACCCATATAAGTTAAATAAATTCTCATCTGTGTTGCACCACTCATCTATAATTAAAATAATTGTATGTGTTTTTGTTGTATGTTTTAGGGGCGAGCTTTATCTCGGGCGAAGTCTAGGCGAAACCTAGACTATCAAGAGGTTCTGAACAAACTGGAAGACATGGGTATTTCCATCAGAGTGGCATCACCCAAGCTTGTCATGGAAGAGGCACCTGAATCCTACAAGAATGTTACTGATGTTGTGAACACCTGCCATGCTGCTGGCATCAGTAAGAAGACTGTCAAATTGAGGCCTATTGCTGTTATCAAAGGTTAAATGTACTGATTATTCAAGATCTTCTAAACTCATGTACTTTTGTATTTATTTTCTAAGTTTATGAATAAATTATAATGAAGTAAATACTCTGCATTTTCTTGATTAAAACATACTTGGTAACATTTATTATGACAACAACAAAAAATTAACAATTTCTTTAATGTAAGAATAAATTAATACTCTTTTGTACAGCCTATTATTGGAGGTATGTTCCTAATTATCACTAGTATGCATTTGAGCTCACAAAAATGACTAAGGGCATCACAATGACTATGAGGGCTTAAGTTTATCAGCGATGATCACAAGGAGAGCTGTGCCTATGAAGAACAATCCGGAAGGCAGGGCAGCGACCGTGCGGTCGGGCTGGTCCACTAATGGCTCAACTTCACATTTCTTGGTGCCATCTGTGACCCAACCTGTGCATTTTTCTAACGCCGTTTCCCATCTCACTCGTCGAATTTCTCTTTCTGCAAACAAATTAAATAAGCTTATAAATCTTATGGTATAATAAGATACTCCGCCTGGTATTTCATTCCGAGACTCGTGAACCACGTGACCAACACAAGACTACGTCATCATGCCGTATTTTATTGAAATAAAGTGGCAATACTAGTGACGTAGGCTCGTGTTTCTCTGGGAATGTAAGACCATGTTTTATTAGACTATGAGAAATCTCATACACAGTCTCACGACTGAATAGCTGCATCTATAACGGGCGGGCAGCCTCGTGTGCTCACCACCACTCGAGGCATCAGGTTTTTGCAGCATTGCGCAGTTGGTTTTCATCATGCTAGTTAAACGGTGTCGGCAAAACGATAAGCTCAAAGGCGCGTCCAGATATGGCTGAACACGCGAGGCTAATACATTGTTGTTTTTCGCCTGAATATTAAAGTTGTTTCCCCTACCTTCACTAGTGGTGGCCGGTAGGAATGTGTCGGCCGGCGGGCTGGGCGTGGTGGTGGGCCACACGCGCAGCGCGCGCCCCGCCACTATCGCCGCGCCCAGGGCAGTGCTCTCCATCATCAATGGACGTATCTGGAACAACATTCTCTGTTCAATTGGAGTATCATAATATCAAATCCTTTCATGAAAAGTAAAATATAGAAGTCTTGGGAAATCAAACTCTCTGTTATGTTGGTACAGTCCAGCAAAAAAGAGTAGACAAAAAATGAGGGCGCCACTTTGTATGAAATTTCAAAATTAAATAGCAATATTGGCTATGAATGGCAACAATTTAGTATGAAAATATTTTAGTTCCATTTTATTTAATTTCTACTCTTTTTTGCTGGACTGTAGGTAAAAAAGACTTCATAAAACTAGAAAAAACTTTTTCTCAAACATGCTAGGAAATATGACAATTTCTTTCAAAAAACCAATCCAGAAAGTTTGACATTGTCTGTGATTTTGTAATTTCTGAGCGATTTCTTTTTTACACAACTGCAATGGATTCCAATTCAATTTTTCTGGCACGATATCGAAATCGTTCAGAAATTACAAAATAAAAAAAGAATAACTTCAAATTCACATCTTAACTTCGTAATCAGTAAAACAACTTTTTATATCAAATTACTATTAAATAAATTAAAATCTTTATTATTTCCTAGCATTTTTTTGAGAAGGCTTACATAGTGCTTACTATGTAAGCCTCGGGGAAAATGACTTTGCTAGACTCGTATAATTAAAGTCCTCGCCTGCGGCTCGGACTTCAAACTCTACTCGTCAACAAAGTCTTATTTTCCGTCCTCGTCAACAACCTACTATTTCTGGTGAGCAGTAGGCGATGAAGGGCCAACCATAACCCTAAAACCTTTACTGATTCTTTAATTTTATTACAACATTCTCTGTTAAGTTGTAAGGTGAAAAGATGCCACAAAACTTATTAAAAACGTTCTCTCATAGTTGTAGACGTTGTATGGTTATTATCACTACTGAACTTACCACAGGAATGCCAAGTATATCGGCTAGCATTTGCATGAAGACCGTGTTCTGCGCCATGCCGCCGTCCGCGAGCAATCTCCGCAGCGGCGCGCTGTCGGCCGCCATTGCACTGGCGACCGCTCGTGTCTGGTGACACACGGCTTCTAAAGCAGCGCGAACTATGTGCTCGCGACGCGTTTTGCTACTCAAACCGACCATAACCCTGAAATAAGACAAAAAACATATTTGAAAAGCTGGTTATGTAACTCTGAGGCCTCTGAGAGCTAAGTAACATGCACATCCCGCCGTTTCATATGATACTTCACACATGATCTAGTAGCCTTTATTTGAATTTAACCACAACGAAACGGAGACGGTATAGGCTTTTGGGGTGAGAGAAGGGTAGTGTGTTTGTGCAAACTTATGTTGCCAATTATCACCATAACCACTGGTCGGATTTTGATGAGATTTTTTGGTGATGGATTAGGATTTTATAGGTGCTGTTCTTAGCTCGGTGTTACGCGAACATCTCACCAGAAGGCGACGTTGCAGTAAACTGTCGTGAGATTTTTCAAAATTTCTAAATTTTTTTTCACTTGTGGCCTCCTAAATATTTTTTGTGGCATTAATTTTTACCCGACTGCCTCAGAAGGAGGGTTATGTTTTTCGATAGTATGTATGTATGTATGTGGACAAGAAAATTCATTTTCACGGGCTACAGCCCAAACGGACAGTTGGATTTTGACATATGAGTTGTCTCAGCAGCGCGAGTGACACTGGCTATATTAAAAAAATATAGATTCAAGATGGCGGATTTTTAGAGCAAAATACTACTTTAAAATTACCGCAGTCGGGTTTTTTGTTTTTTAACACATCTACTTGTTTAAAAACATTAATTTGCTGATCTTGCTGAGCGATCACACGGTTTTATTTTAATATTTCGGACGAAGTCAAGTCAAACCAGTCTTACCCTCTCGCATCTTTCTTCCAATGCGGCGAGTAGAGGCCATTAAATGCAGGTACGAAGCAAATGCTTCCTTCCTCCTCGTTTTCCACGGACGCCGCCTGCGGCTCCGAGTCTGCAACGTTGTCGAGTATTTCTAAACCGTCTTGTAACCATTGCAACGTGTCTCCTGCTGAAAGTATTCAGGACTGTGGGACTGATGGCAAGATTTGAGAATATTTCAGCAACACCTATACTACGATAAGCTCTACCACGCTCTAAGCGCTGATACTAGCATATGACTGCACGATATGAATGAGATTTTGGTGGTACTATCTTATCATAGGACATTTTATGCTGAGCCGTTACGAACCGTAATCAAGCCACGCACAAAGAAGCGAAATCAATCACCAAGGATATTTTCGCTACGAGTATATTATTTATCGAACAGCTTAATTTAGTGTATTTATGATACTAAACTAAATAGGTGCAAAAATGTAGTTTTACCTGCAATAGCTACCGACCCTTCTAAGGCGTAAACTGGTGGCGCGTCCGGTCCCAGTTTGTACGCAACGGTCGTCAGAAGCCCATTTTGTGAATGCACTATGGAATCACCTGAAACGATTGGTCTGTGTACCGAGTGACGTTTGTTTTTGAGTATGCATTAAGTGTTATCCATCTTATGTTTCCGATTGTTTTGTTGTTTGATTAGGTAATAATATAAAATAGCTCATTGCCAGCAGTCATAGATTAGTCATTCATTAATATTCTACAATAATTCATGAAGAATCTTATCGTATTCAAGTTCTTCGAATCCTACTAATATTATAAAGGCGGATGTTTGTGTGTGTGTTTGTTACGACATCACGCAAAAACGGCTGAATAGATTGACATGAAACTTTGCAGTAATATAAAAGGGCATCTGGAATAACACATAGGATATTTTTTACCACGGAAAAATGTCTCATTCCCACGGGATCACGCATATTCCTATATTTTTGAAATAGGTGGCGTGACTGAGCCGATTCGCGTTTTAAACGTTTTTGGCGAAAACTAACAGCGACATCTCTTGGCGAATAATGCTTTCTTCCCGCGGAATAATAGGTTGCAGCGGGTGAAACCGCTGACGGGCAGCTAGTAAATAATAACCTTATGGGGGTAAACATACCTATCTAGTGAATGAACACATAGATAACTATTTTCGGCTTTGATGCAAACTGCTGTAGAAGCTAAATAGATTAATCACCTAACAGCAGTAATTTTTTAGGGTCCTTTATAAATACATATTTTAGTTTGACCGGTTTCTCCACAGACAGCATGAGTAGTATGAGTGCATTCACCTGATTTTGTTGGTACATATTATGTGCCATTATACCTTGGTATTTAAATTAGCTTTAATTATATTACGTGCCGTATATTTTAGGATTTGTTAACGTCATCTGGGATCAAGATAAAACAAGAAAGGCAAAGAGTAACAGCGTTATCGAACTTGAAGTTGTAGATAGTTATCATGATGTGTAGTTATGTACCTACCTGTATTGTACAAAAGGAAGCATCCTGTGCCGAATGTACATTTGACTTGACCGAATCTCATGCAACCTTGACCGACTAGAGCTGCTTGTTGGTCTCCTAGACACTGAAAAGAAATATGTTTTTAGCTTTTATGGTTAGTCGATCATTATTTGCAGACTCTAATCATATCATCATCCATCTGCCTGCCCTTATCTCGTATGTAGGTATTTGGGGTCGGCGCATGTGACATCGCATGTCTTTTTCTTCCATTCATCTCTATCAGCAGTCAAATCCTCACTTACGCCTTTATTTTTCATGTCGTCTTTTATACCAAACTTTTTTAGACCATTATCTCCTTCTGCGTCAATCCACATTCATGTTCATTACTTTCTTTGTAGACTCTAATAAACAACTAATAAAGTACGTAAATCATACCTTATCATTAAAGGCTCTGAACTCAAAACTTACCCCCGCAATAGGTACACCTAAAAGCGGTCCTGAGGAAATATACCCGTATATTTCAGCTGAACTTTTAATCTTTGGTAGAATTTGTATGGGTATATCAAAGAATCGTAGTAGTGCCTTATCCCACTGCAGGCTGCGCAGTGACATGAGTTGCGTGCGCGAGGCATTGGTCACGTCCGTCGCGTGGATGCCGCCGTGTATGCCTCCTGTAAGATTCTGCGGAAATAGTGTTTCGTCAATTGTTTAGATTTCACTGCAGAAGTAGGCCTACTTTTAATTTCTTTGCTGTGTGGACTTGGACAGGATTGTTAACAAGTAGAAACTCTTCAGTCCAGACAGAAAAATGTATAATAGAGAGTATATCATTCTACAGTAGAGATGTGTTTCTGAATTACTGATAGACTAGATACATTTTTGAGTAGCTATTGATAATTTTGCCAAAATATACCTATTACTCTTCAGCAAGCTCAGAAGCAAGCACTGCAGTGTTGGTAAATCCATTTTTAACAAGCTTAGAAATATAACATACCCATATTAACCAAGAGTCCACAGTGCCAGCCATGCACTCCCCTGCTGCCAGGGCTTCTTTCACTGAAGTGACATTCTGCAGCAGCCATTTTAACTTAACCGACGAGAAGTAAGTGGATAAAGGAAGCCCGCTAGTCTGAGCAACGGCATTCACACATTGTGCACCTTTGGTCTTTATTAAATCATCAACAATTTTTGATGTTCTTACATCTAACCAAACTGAAATAAAAAGGTTAGGTACAAAATGAATTAAACACATTTTATAAATACTTTACCTTTCACTTGCTCTCTTTGCCTAATAGTGCATAGATTGCTCATTATGTTTCATGTAGTACTCCTTAAGGCTGCTATCAACTTTTTCTGGCAAATTACCGAAAATAGGCGTTATAAAAATCAGTTTTTAAGTTAAACTGTACAGTAAAAAAATAAAATATCTTATACATCGAGTCAAATACATCTTTATCTAAAAAATGTATTATGAACATTTTAACATTTTAATTTATTACTTATAGTAAAACAGCGAAAACTAAAACAAGTTACTGAAAATGTAGGAGAAGACCTCAAATTAGGCCTGAGTTTAAGATCTATGTTACACTGTAACAAAATACCAATTTTACATATGCATAGAAGATATCTTCGAGAACAAACTTTATTTTGTACATTTTTTAATTTCATTCCACAACCTAGCTAAAAAATACGTTTTCGCATTCGAATTTTGGCAAAATATTTCTCTATTTTAATGGCTTCTGTATGAAAAACTACCAACAGGATAAATTCGAAAAAAATATATGTGTTAGAAGAAAATGTATTTAGTTAAATTGCAAAAGAAATGAATTTTTATTCATTAAAATGTTATTGTTAAAAATATTCAAAAACACCTCTAAATTCCGCAAAATGACACTCCATGCTTGAGTCGCGCGTCCTCTACCACGGGAAATTCGACTCAATGCATATAAGTTTATGTTCAAATTTGAGTGGCGCACATTTTTGTTTCTGAGAAAAACGTGAAAGCCCTCTTAAGAGGATACATTTCTAAAAACAAGGAGCATCTAAATACAGACATACAAATTATAGTAGATGAATCTTATTTTATTACCTACTAAAGCAAGTTTGATAATATTTTTAGTTTAAATTTTATTTTACCTATGGCACTGTACAATGGTTGACCCGTAACAGAGTTCCAGATTACGGTGGTTTCTCTCTGGTTTGTGATACCAATACCCACAACATCTTCAGGGTTTATATCTAATTTCCTTAGATTATCTGCTGTTACCTGAAAGATAAATTTTATACACACTAATATTAATATAAAAAATAATTAGTAGTTCATGCACAGTGAGCCAAAAATCAAAATAGGTTGAGATTGAGTTACCATCTAAACCTCAGGTGGGACCTTACACTAATGTTTTATAATTTAAAATAAGTACTGTATTTCCCTATGATCTTGAAACATAGGTTGCTTGTCAAGTGGATAAGTTAAGCTGCTGCAGATAATATGGTCAGACTCGAAACTCATCTTCAAATTCGAATTTAACTATTAATTAAAATACCATTATAATGTAAACGGATCGTTCGTCAACTCGGTGTCCTAATCAATAGAAGAAGTGTAGTTATGGGTAGGTACCTACCTCAATACATTCAACAACAGCATTCAGGATTTCTGTAGCATCTTGTTCTACCCAACCTTCCTGTGGGCTGAATCTTTTCAGAACCACCTGGTGATATGTTAGCACTTCAGACGTGTTTGCCGCAAAGATCTAAAGTTACAAGACATATTATCAAAACGGACTAAAAAGGATACATAACCTTGCTATGCAAATCTAGGATAACATACCAAAAATTTTACATTGGACGTGCCTTCATCAATGGCACCAATCAAAGGGCCAAATTTTCCAAACTCACGCATATTAAAACTAAATCTACATTATGAAATTATTAAAATATTTACAAATTCATTTCAATGAATAAAATTTGATCAAAAATAATATCAGCTGATCGGATCGAAATCGTTTTTTTTTTATTGTAAGCATTGGCATGCGCGGGCATGCGTATGAAAGACAGGCTCTACAATCTTAGTACTATAGAGATGGAAACTGAGCTAGTAAAAACCTGGCAAATAAAGATGTACACTGATGGTGCAGTTCCATTATCAAAGTAACGTCTTTTATATTTCGTAGCATAAAATTTAACTGTTCCCAACTACGATAATAGATGTCGTATTACCGTTTCTCCTCAGATTCTTTACTCCGTAGTATCTCTGTTTGTCGAAAGATGTCGCCTATTTTAAAAATTAGTAGTTAATCCTATGAATTGCCAGCTCGTTCATATTATCCCTCTTAGTAGAATTTTATATGTTTAGCCCGAGGCTTTAAAACCCACACTTGACTATTTGATGGTGAGTGAGGGCACACCCATAGTTGTGTTGTATGTGTGGTTGATCAAACAACTAGCCCAATCACGCCCGGAGGGACCTAATAAATGAGGGACCTGCGCGCTTGTGGAGTGTGATCTACAACCATTAGAGTACTTTTTATATACGCAGCACCGTCTGCGGTGATAACATCATCATCATCGGATAGGACGTGTCTGGGACGGCGTTTAAGACGCGAGGTTTTGACGTTGATCATCTTCTGTCTCAAAATTTCATATAGGTAAAAGGAGAAAAAGCAATACACCAAGCCACGCTGTCAGTACACGTATTGTGAGCGAAGCCGAATTTGACATATTATTATGCTTCAACTCTGGTCGTTTTCATAGTCATTTATTTGGTATGCCAGGCTCCATACTTTAATGTTGGATACTCTTTTTAACAAAAGACACATGTCTTTCACTGATATCGCTCTCGTCTACGGACCCTCTTTCGTGTCGTGATCAAAATACAAAATATGCAGAACTAGCTGCTCGTTAGCTGTTTCACCCGCTGCAACCTATTATTCCGCGGAAGAAAGCATTACTCGCCAAGAGATGTCGCTGTTAGTTTTCTACGAAAACGTTTAAAACGCGAATCGGCTCAGTCAAAATATTGGAATATGCGTGATCCCGTAGGAATAAGACATTTTCCGTGGTAAAAAGTAGCCTATGTGTTATTCTAGATACTCTTCTATATTTGTGCAAAATTTCATGTCAATCTAACCAGCCGTTTTAGCGTGATGTCATAACAAACACACACAAACATCCGCCTTTATAATATTAATTAGTAGGATGCAGAGTTGCATCTGCCGCCTTCGCCGGGCAAGCAATAGATTTTATTTTACCCTGCATGGCAACACTACAAAAGTCAATGCGAATTTGATTGAAAAACAACAACGGTTTTTGCGCAGGAGTTTTTCAATTTTGATTTTCACTTGTTTTTCTACTTTCAAATCGTTATTTATAGTGCTATTTCCACGTAAGTCCGTTGAGTAGAGCCTTTGCTCCTCCGGTCGTGATAAAATAGTGCTTCTTGTGACAATTACAAAGAAAAGACAGATAGGACTGAATTTGTTTGTGCTAATAAGTTTAATTCAATATTTTAACATGTCAAACCACAAATGTTGTGTCCCAGGTTGTCCAAACAGGGAAGGTATAAGTTTAATACATATTTATATCGATTATTAAATAATAGAGCGAACAGGCCGGCATCATAGCTGCCGATTACCAAGAGACGATGTGAGTGCACTTACGGAGGCTGCTAAACAAATGATATTTTTCAATATTTTTAAAGTGTTTTCCACGGATTGAGATCACATAAGGAGCAGCCTATTGTTCCGAATATTTTCTAGGACAAAAAAAGTCTAGGCAACCCACCTAAGTGCACTTCCTTCAGTAGAGGTTTAAAAGAGATATTTTTGTGTTTTTGTGCTGTATCCAGCCCTCTAATTAGACCCCTACCCAAGAGACCACTAATGTTTTATTTCAGGGTCTACAGCAGTTTTGCATAAATTTCCTAATCCTGCTCAGGACACGGAATTATTTAACTCTTGGCTGCATGCTATTGGTGGTGAAATTATTGGACTAAACAATATATTCATCTACAAATACCGACGTGTATGTCATCTACACTTCGAAGAAAAGTATTGGTGTCGGAATAATCGACTTAGTAAAATAGCCGTACCAACAAGAAATATGGCAGGTCAGTAGTTTTCTTCTCAGGGTATGCTTCTGATTGCTTGTGTTTATCTGATGCATTGGGGATAAATTCTTTATCACCTTTTACAACTTCTTTCATTGGGTAGACAGACATAGGGCAAATAACCAACCATCATACAGGTACTAATAAAGTATATTTCCAAAATGACATTTTCATGCTGCAAAAAATATCAGATTAAGATATAACTATGGCCTTTTTTATGTGACCTAAGACCAAAAATACTTTGAATTGCCTATAATAGTAGTACAAAGTAAGTACAAAGATGATACAGCCCGCTCAGTGGTTGCACCCACTGCTACCCGTTTTCCTTGGGTATAAGATATTATCCTGGCATGTATTAAGTCACTCTATGTAATTAAAACAACTTCATTAAAATGTATTGCAAGGTTTAGTTTATAAGGAGTTACTGGTGTTCATGAAAGACAGACTTGACAG
This sequence comes from Phthorimaea operculella, assembly GCA_024500475.1. NCBI lineage: Eukaryota > Metazoa > Arthropoda > Insecta > Lepidoptera > Gelechiidae > Phthorimaea > Phthorimaea operculella. The sequence continues at coordinate 719,461 of JANFCV010000200.1, forward strand.
CCTATGTGGCGCAGTGGTTAGTATGCCTGCCTGCCACGCAAAGGTTCCGGGTTCAATTGCGGTGGGGTCTCACAAAGTTGATATTTATCACTTTGTGAATTTGTTCTCAGTCTGGTTAGGACATTGCAGGCTGAACCACCTGGTTGTCCGCAAGTAAGATGGTTCCGTGCTTCGGATGGGCACATTAAGTCGTCGATCCCGGTTGCTGTCTATGATGGCAGTGGTTACACAACCATGTCAGAGGCCTGCTACTTGCAGTAGGCGGTTGAAAAACTCTGACACCAGGGTTCATCGGGTCGTTGTACGACTCGGTGTCCCACACGAAAAGAAGAAGATGAAAGAAAAAGAAATGGGAAAAGTGACTTACCTACTATGTATTGATTTACCTAACCTACTGTTCTTTAATTTTAGGTTTGACAAAGTTGAAGTTCACCATTGACCAGCAAAGATTGCTGAGACCTATTGAAAATATAATGGATAGAAGGACTTCATCCCAAGGTAATTTTGGGTTTACAATAGAGTTAAATTTAAGGGCTCTTCTCCAGAAGTTTGCCACAGCAACTCAAAGAGTTAAATAATTGAAAAGGAAAAAACTATGGTGAATGTTTGCAGCAGTATTTGTTTTACTATTTTTCTCGTAATCTGTGTCTGTGTATCTTGTGTAGTAGTTACAATATATTTTTTAAATAAGCTATGAATTTGTTATGTTATACCTAAATAAAACAAAATATCAAATTTTAATTGCAGTACCAGGGACTCTGTATGATGTTGACATGGATGAGCAACATAGATATCTGAGATCCATTGAAAATATTACATCGGAAGAATCTTCATCAAAAGGTAATTTACCTGGCTAATGTTGTAAAGTAGTTTAAATGCAAGATTCAACAAGATACTTTTGTGGACTGTTCATGCCCTATTACCCACATTGCTATATCCATGTTACGAGGCAATGGTTGGGATTCCATACCTCTGTATTTAGTATGGCAATCAAATCATAATCTATTCTAATCTTACAGCTAAACCAGTGGCTCGTTGCGATGTGACTTTGCAATATGATCCTCAAATTGCTAAGGACAATATTCTAACTAAAACAAATCTTGGTAAGTCTTTTTCATTAATACAGTATGTAGAGTAGGGCTTCTGAAGAAGTGTGCATTTGGGAAGTAGGTATATGTTAGCCCTTGCAAATCTCAATAATTACTAGTCCAGTTTTAGTGATTCTTTTTATATACATATAAGGTGTAAAAAAAACAACTGCAAACATTTTAAGGGTTGAACCAGCCCATGAAACTGAACAACTTTCACAACTTAAAAAATTTGGTCCTCCCCGTCCTCCCATACAAAATGTACCAGCCAACCAAGTCAATTTGTATGGGAAGTCCAAATTTTTTTTTCATTTTTCGTCATATGTTCCTTGGGGAAAGTTGTTCAGTTTCACGGGCTGGTCCACCCCTTAAAATATTTACAGTTGATTTTTTTACACTTTGTATAGTATAGCTATATGAGTCACAATAAAAATAACGCTATTTTACAATGTATCTTGCCAGATTACTAATCGGTTCAGTAGTTTTATAGATACCTGGGTACCTAGACACAATTTTAGTGTAAAGATAAAAAAATCTGGCACCAGGGTTCATCAGATCGTTGGATGACTCAGTGTCCCACACGAAAAAGAAGAATTATAAAGTAAAGTGATGTAGTTTCAAATTTTTCTAAATTACTAGTTGTTTTAAATACCAAGTGCAGTGTAATGTATGGAAACATTAAGGATTTGTAATTAACAATTTAATACTTATCATTACAGAGCTTGCATCTGTGACACAACTCGCTGAAAGTACAACTGTTACAGAAGCTATAACAAAGCAGAGTATCTACTGCAGAGTATCTACTGGTAAGTATATTAATACATTTAATAAAAACAATTAATAGATAAAATGAGAAACTCAAAAGATCCTTGTAAGTTTGTATTAACTTGTAATTACCAAAAGTTAATATCAAATGGACCGACCCATTAAACTAATTCTGTATTGTCTGGTTGGAGCCATAAGATCTCTCTAACTAACTATAACACCCACTGCAGTCAACTGCTAAACATGGGCTTTCCTCCTTTTAGAGGAGTATTTGCCATACTCACCACGCTTGGCTGGCGGATTGGCGAGCGCAGTGCACGATTTTGTAATGACACGGTACGCTGCTGCCCATTCCTGGACCTCGTTAGTCGCTTTTACGACACCCACGGACAAAATTAGGGTGTAATACAGGGTGTTAGGAAAAGTAGTACCTACTTTCGCGGGATGAACCGGCCCATTAAACTGAACAACTTTTTCTATGGAAGCAAGTTTGAAATATGAAAATAATTGGACCTCCCATACAACATTTTTCGGAGGATTCGAAAGATATTCTAACACTTAGTATGGGAGGTTCAAAAAGTTCTTTAATTACATAGGCTGGTTCATCCTTCAAAAGGAAAGTACTACTTTTCCTAACACTCTGTACAGTACGGTCCCTGACTTATGACAATGTATGGGAGGTGACAGAAATTAATTCAGCAAAATACCTGATGCAAGAATGTATAGGATAGAGGAATATTTATTTTGAAACTGTTATTAAAATAATTATTTATTGACTGGCATTAATTACACGTTTCAGAGTCGACAACTAAGCCGGATCATCTAGATACAGCTGATCTACAACAACAAAAAACAGCTGGTAGTGGCACAGAAATGGAAAAAAAGGGTGGGTGAAGTTATCTTAATTCTTAACTAGTTTTATTTGTGTTTGTGGCAGTTAATGTATACAGGATGTAAAAACGCGTATGTTGCGCGTGTGACATATAATAATAATGACGTGCGTAGAGCCCGCGTATGTGGGAATATGCCCTAACACACAAAGCTTCCTTAGCACATCTACGATTAACCAGTTGGCTAACCGTCGTACAGCTGTAAAGCGTTATATTCAGCCACTTAGCTTATGAACCTTCATTTGTGTAGTTGAATGGCGACATTTGGTTAAAGAGCTAGTTGTTTAATTGAACGGTGTTTTTAACCAGTTGGCTGCGACATATACACATACACCACATTTTGACGTTTTTTACACTTAGTCATGCATGAGCATGTAATTTACTAGCTTTCCATTAATTATGCGTATTATATTTTTTTAGTTGTATTTTCTTTATTGTTATTGCAGGGCGTCGAGGTGGCGGAAACTTATTCTTAAGAAGTTACGGAAACGTGTGCTTGTTACTCCCGCTGAAGAGGAATTATACAATAAAGTAGTACGGCTTGGCGTCAAATTAAGTAAATGCCGAAGTAAAGTTAAAAAACAAGCCAAAAAAATCAAAGCATTGAAAAATATAACAAGTAACCCGAATTTCTTACAAACACTTGATAGTATGAAAAGCACAGCAAAAATTTTAACGATAATGCAGTTTAGAGAGCATAAAAAAGGAGACAAAGGCCGACGGTTCACTTTAAAAGAAAAGATCCTTGCATTATCTATTATGAAACAGAGCCCAAAGGGATACAGATTTCTGAGAAAATATTTATTCTACCATCGCCCCAGACTCTTCTAAGAGTATTGAGCATGGCAAATATCAGACCAGGAATAAATAAGAATACCATGGCCCAAATAAAAAAAGCCACAGAAAAAATGACAGTGGAAGATCGCCTCTGCATTGTTTTATTCGACGAGATGTCACTAAAACCAAATGTGACTTATAACGATAGAAAAGACAGAGTGACTGGTTTTGTAACAAATGGTGAAGACACAAAGCCTGAATTTGCTGACCACGCGCAAGTCTTCATGGTAAGAGGCTTGATGAAAAATTATAAACAACCGGTTGCATATACATTTTCACAAGCTGCTACTAAGGGCGCAGAACTTGCTATGCAACTGAAGACTGTCATCACTGACCTACAAGCTGCTGGCGTTATCGTGGTTGCCACTGTATGCGACCAAGGTACAAACAATACGCAATGTATTAAACTCTTGTTGCAAGAAACGCGCGGGTATCTTTTGAGGAAAGGTGAAGAGCCAAAACATAACATAATTTTGATCAATGACCAGGAAATAATTCCTTTGTATGATCCGCCGCATTTGATCAAATGCATACGAAACAACTTGATTACGAAACATTTACAATATAAAGATAATACAAGTAATCAAGTTAAAACAGCGAAATGGGCGCACATTGAAATGTTTCATCAGGAAAACCCGGGGTACAAGGGTATCCGCTTAGTGCCCAAATTAACTGACGCGCACTGCATCCCCAGCAAAATTCCTAAGATGAAAGTAAAATACGCATCACAAGTTTTTAGCCAAACTGTGGGTTCTACAATGGGATATCTCGCAGGTTAATATAGTGTGACTTAATGTTATTTTAGATAGGTAACTTCTGTCATAAACACGTAGGAAAACTTTACGCCCCACACACACCTGATATTACACATTCTATAAAACCTGGTGTCGGAACCTAGATAATGAAACTGAAAGTGTCGCTCGCTGACGCTTAGCGATCGCGAATTCGTAAATCCTATTATCTGTCGGAGCGGAGGACATAATTTAGCCTCTTAATAATTGTAAATCAATATAAAAGGAAACTCACTTGAAACTAAATGCATTTTTGTTTTTTCAGACAAGGGGATTCTACCATCGGAGTGCAAAGAAACAGCAGATGTATTGCTATTCTTCGATAATCTTTTTGATTCTGTGAATGGGAGTTTTGAGAAAAATAAGCATGCGAAACCGCTCCTGGGACCTGCAACCCCAACCTCCTGCCACAAAAAGTCTGGGAAGAAAGTAAAACAATGTTAAGGAAATGAAGTTTCTTAACCCCAAAAAATACGATCGAGCATGTTCCAACATTAAAGAACTGGGTGTGGACGCTGGAAGGCATAGAGCTGTTGTTAAAAAAATTGAAGACGGATTACAAAATAACATCGGTTTGGTTGCGGCATCTAAACCAGGACCCAATAGAAAACTTCTTTGGGGCTATAAGCCACGGGTGCCGCAACGTAAATCCGACACCCGATAAATTTGAATCTGCATTTACTACTTTATTAGTAAATAGCTTATCCAGCGTCCATGCCCCAGGAGCAAATTGTGAAGTAGATCCCTGCAATGCACTTCACGAAGTCATCATCACAGCCAAGGACTGCAATTATAACAATGATTGTAATCTACAAAATATACCAGACGTAACTATTACACCCCTTGAAGAAAAGAATGACCCACGTCAAATTGCAGGACTGCAATATGTAAGTGGATACTTCATAAAAACGCAAGAAAGAAAGTTTTCAAGGGTGTAAAAATGCAGAGATGATTTAATTTCTGAGAATGAACCCGAGTATCTCAGATACCGAGAATTTGCCAATAAAAATGGCTTTGCAGTCCTAGCGATTCCTTTGCGGTGTATATCAGAACTGCAGGATATAATATATAACACAATTAAAGAAAATTTAGAAAAACCGAATTTGCGAGAATTAATTATAACTATGATTTTAATGTGTATAGATTTCAATTACATATCTTGCGAAAAACATAAAGATGATTTAATTGAATTTCTCATGAAGATATCCTGCAGATTTTTTATTTACAACTATTGTAAAGAAATTAATAAAATATTATGCAACAAAAGGGAATGTGATGATGACGAAGACAAATTTAAAATAAAAGCGAAAAAGATGTATATGAAATGTTTTAAAAGAAAGAAATAAAAATGATACCAAAATAAACTTTTGTTTTAATTTTTAACAACACTGTTCAGTCGTTATGAATAGTAAAAAAATATTCATAAATAAGCTTTAATTACAGTACAGTACTATACTATGGTCTATCTATACATATAGGATTATATGGTTCCTAACCTCGAGTTCAGAGAGCGCCACTTTCGCGTTTCCCATTTCGGTCATTGAGTGAGATCTCTATTACCCGTATTATAAAAAGTACTCTGTGATGAAAGAATCGCTAACGTCGGGTAGAGAGAAAGAGAAAAATAACGTATATTCTGTCTCTGTTTTTTGTGTTGTTTGTTGCAATTTTTAGAACAGAAAAGCACAAAATATTGATGCGCTTAGTTTTGTGCAATTATTAGCAAAATAGTTTCCGAAAAAGAGATAATTCCTTTGCCGAATTATCTTTTTTGTGTTATTTGTTGTAGCTGCAATCAATCAAAACAAGATTCTTTGGCGGGAATTTGAATCAAGAGGGTGAAAATTTTTCAAAGAAAATTTTAAAATTGCTTTTTGCAGAATTAATTGATAATTTCTTAGTAAATTTAATTACTAGTAACTTATATTCTAATAGTGCAATAAAAAAGCAACACAGCTTTGCTGCCCAGCCATGGGTCGCAAAGGCAAACGTAAAAAGGGAAACGATGGCGGAGAGGTAAGCGAAGGAGAGGACCCCGCTATGAGCGATGATGCGGGCGACGACGATGTAGACAAATACAAGCCATACAAAACTGAAAACTACATTCGTCAGTATCCGGAGGATGGCGGTGAGTTCGAATATATAGTAATTTACGAGAGCGCGGACGACAAGACGCCGATAGGTGAGAGAGACTTGATGGGCTTGGGAAGCGCATTGAAGCTTAGTAACAAAGGTATCAAGCAATTGAAAAGAATCAATCGTTACAAAATAGCGGTTATATTTGAGCGACCAGGGTTAGCAAATGCAGCTCTTAATAATCTCAAGTCTCAAAAGAGCTAAAGTTGAGGGCGACTATTCCAGCAAGATTAACGGAAGTGACAGGGTAATAGCAAACGTTCCAACATACATGAGCAACAAAAATATATGATGGAATTTCTAGTTGCAGAAATGTTGTATCTGTACGCCGATTCATGCGACGTTCCAAAGACGACGAAGGTAACTCCTGCTTGGTACCAACACAAGCGGTATCGATAACTTTCGCTAGTGCAGTACTTCCTGATTATGTGGATATTAACAGCTGGTATTTCGAAGTAAGGCCATACACGCCTCCTGTGAGCCAATGCCTGCGATGCCTGCGCTTTGGACACATTGGTAAATTCTGTAAAAACGCCCAGAGGTGCTCAATCTGCGGTGATTCTCACAATTATAAAGATTGCGTAAAACGGCCAGAAGAAGCAGTCTGTACCACTAAAAAGTAAAGTAGACCCAGTTCAACAATTGTTTAAATCGGAACAATTCATGAATCTTCTGATTTCTTCAATTATAAAAATTATTTCCGCTAGTAAAGATGCTGAAAATCCCATCCCAATCTCTACTCAAAGTATAAAAAGCGCTTTACTTGATTCATTCAGTATCAATAAAACCACAGACCATAAAACTAAGTAAATTCTAATTTATGGATCAGTTAAATATTGTTCAATGGAATGCTCAAAGTTTGCCTAGTAATTTACATGCTTTTACTTATTTTTTATATAATAATAATATTCATGTAGCACTTATTTCTGAAACCTGGTTAAAACCAGGGAAAAAAATTAAAATTAAAGGTTTTAACATCGAAAGATTAGATATAGGTATTAAGTTTTATACTCGTTCTGCAGAGTAACAGTGGAATGATATTCGGGTTCAAAGAGCACTAACAAATTTTATTTTCGATTTAGATAATTTTACAATGTTTACACCTAGACACTTTCAATGACAGTATTTTTTCACATCACTGTGACATGACAACACTTGACACAGTCAAAGTCATACACAGATGAGCTCTATGCACAGGCCACTATTTTGTCCAAAAAGGTCTGCGCCTAACACTTTCCCTTGCACTTTAGGTATTTATACTGCAAACACCTAATAGGGCACACGTTCTGGCTTGCTTCGGCTTCGGAACAGCCTTGGTCAAGAAGTCAGCCAGTTGCTCATCTGAGCTCACTTTCTTCACTACCAAACAACCTTCTTCTACAACTTCTCTGACGAAGAAGTGTCTTATTCGGATGTGTTTGGTTCTCTTATGGAACTCAGGGTTGTGCGCCAGCCGTATAGCAGCCTCATTGTCTACATGCAGCACTGGAACTTCTTTCAGTTTAGTAAGATCTTTGTAGATCCTTGAGAGCCATACTGTTTCTCTGGCTCCTTCACTAGCAGCAACGATTTCTGCTTCTGTTGTAGAAATGGCGACTGACGCTTGTCTTTGGCTTAGCCATGATACAATGCCTCCTGCGTAACGGCATATCAGCCCTGTGGTTGATCTTCCACTTAATTGACACCCTCCATGGTCAGCGTCACTAAAGCATTCAAGTAAGGGGTTCTTTTGGTGAGCCTTGTACTTGATTCCATAGGAGCTGGTGCCCTTGATATAGCGCATGATACGCTTTACTAAAAGCCAATCTTCTTTGGTTGGAGACTCTAGCTTACGAGATGCAACTCCGACGGCATAAGCGATGTCTGGGCGCGTTCCCGTCATTAAGTAAGCGAGTGACCCAACGGCTTCACGGTAGGGGAAGTGTGCTTCTGTAGCATCCACTTTCCTGATTGAGTACTCTCAATTGGTGTCCCGATTGGGTTGCAGTTGGCCATCCCAAATCGTTCTAGGACCTTCTTGGCATAAGCTTCTTGCTTGATAAAGATAGAACCGTCCGCTTCTCTGTTAATTTCCAGACCTAGATAGTACGACGCTGGCTTCGTCGTAATCTTTAACACTGTCCTTAAATCAGCCAGGAAGCTGTTCGCAAGCTCTTCATCAGTGGCAGCTACTAGCCCGTCATCAACGTAGAGGGTGATGAGTATCTTTTTTCCATTGATCCGCTTGGTATATAGACAACAGTCAGCTTCACTCTGTCTGAAGTCCATGTCCAGCAGTATTTGTTCGAAGCAAGAGTTCCAACAGCGTGGTGCTTGCTTTAACCCATATAAGCTTCTGTTCAGCCTGAGAACATTCTGCGAGCCGTCTGCATAACCTTCTGGTTGTTGTACGTAGATCTCTTCTTGAAGTTTCCCATTCAAGAACGCAGTACAGACATCGAATTGTACAAGGTGCAGATTCTCTTGGGCGCTGACACTTAATAAAGCTCTTATCGTAGCCATTCTGGCGACAGGGCTAAAGGTTTGATCAAAATCAATACCTTTCCTTTGTCTAAAGCCTTTTACAACAAGTCGGGCTTTGTACTTGTCTATGGACCCATCCGGATTTTTCTTGATGCGCAGGACCCACTTACAGGGCAACGCCTTCCTACCTTTAGGTAAGGTACAGGGAGTCCAGACATTTAGATCCTTAAGCGAATTTATTTCACTGTCCATTGCCTTACGCCATTCTTCGCCATCTTGTCGTGCAATGGCATTTTCGTAAGATTCTGGAAAACTGTCATCGACAACAGAACACACTCCACAAACATAGTCCTCGAGTTTTCTTGGTCTCGCAATTAGTGATCTGTCTCTCAGATTATAGCGAGGTTCCTGCTCGACAGGTTCAGCTATCTCTAGCTCTTCCTCATTTTCTAAGATCACGTCGTTTGCATCTTCGGGATCTTCAATGCTGTGTTCTTCTTCATGAACTTGATCTTGATCTACCACTCTATCTCCCTCTAGAGCTAGTTCATGGTCTTCAGTTTCCACGTTAGGGTCGGTCTCGGTGACGTTTCTATCTCCGCTCTCAGCTCCCTCTGATTGTAGGGGCATACTAGTTGAGATTTTGAACTCTACGTCGGTTTGGAAAGAGATATCTCTCGACCTCAGCGTTTCTCTTCCGTTCCAAATCCGATAGCCGTCGTCACCTTCGTAGCCTATGAGCATGCCCTTGACGGCTTTCTTGCTCATCTTCTTACGTTTCTGTTTGGGTACATGGACGTAGCATTCGCTACCTATAACTTTCAGATGACTAATCTTCGGTTTCTTTCCGTGCCATAGTTCGTAGGGTGACTTAGATTCCACTCTAGTAGGGCCCGTTCTATTTAGCACGTAAGCGGCCGTGTTGATTAACTCTGCCCATAGTACTTGCGGCATCTCTCCTCTCGCATGCATCATTGACCTTGCAGCTTCTACGAGGGTGCGGTTCTCTCGCTCACTACAGCCGTTTTGTTCGGGCGTGTAAGGCATTGTTAACCTGTGCTGCACACCTTGGTCTTGTAATATTTTTCGGACAGCGGCATTGTCGAATTCGCCTCCATTGTCTGACAGAATAGTCTTGACTTCGTGCCCAGCCTTCTTTGCTTCTTGAAGCATCATGATGAGCTTGTCTTTGACCTCTGATTTCTGTCTAAGAAAGTAGACAAGTCGGTAACTCGAGTAGTCGTCCTTGAACAGTACATAGTATTTGTACTTCGTAATGCTATCAGCGAAGGGTCCGCAGACATCTGTGTGGATAAGCTCTCCACATCTCGAGGCTCTTTCCCTGGTACCAAAGGGTTTTCTGTGTGCCTTCCCATAGATACAGCCTTCACACTTCACTTTGTCAGGAGTAAGCTCTATGCCTAACTCGCGTTTCACTACGCGAATGACGTGGTTCTTATCCTGGTGAGCGAGGCGTTCATGGTATAGCTGCAGCATATTTGAGCCATCGATCACGTTAACCTCTATGGTTCGCTTGACTGACATGACTGTCTCCATTTCTAATTCATACAGTCCGCCAAACGCCGATCTTTTGCCGACAATTCTTGTCGTGCCATCTACGTCAAACTTGCACTCTGTAGTCTTTGACGTGAATTCAGTATTCTGCATTCTATCATGTGCAGCGAGCGGCGAGAAAAGGTTCTTTGTCAGACTTGGTACTAGCCACACATCTCGGAGCATTATCTTCTCCTCTTGCCATCGACCTTCGCTTCGACCTCTACAGAGCCTTTTCCTACGGCAGGAATTATGGTTCCGTCAGCTGTTGTAACAGTGTGGTCTTTGTCGAATTCATGGAACTCTTTGAAGAAGTCTCTCCTTACAGCTATGTGTGTAGTTGCTCCGTTGTCGACAAACCAATTGTCTCTATTTTGAGTTTGACCATTCGCACTGGAGCAAGCGTTCACCATCAGTGGGATCTGTTGCACTTGCTTGGATTCTGAGCTTTTGCCTGACGTGCCTTGTACTGGTTTGGGTTGCCTCCATCTCCAATCCACTTCTTACACTTGCGAACTCTATGTCCTTTTGCATGACAATAGTTGCAAATCAGGTGCTCGTCCTTGCATTTGCGATATCCACTCGGTGCAGTCACTAGGGCTTCCATTCTAGTGGTCTCTTGACTGCCTAAGTCTCTTTCAAAGGTGCAGAGGTGACTCGTCAGACTGTCAATTGTCTTTTCAGACTGCTTCAGCATGAGCCAGCTTGACTTAAAATTGACGAACCGGTCATCCAGAGTATCAAGAATCTTGCATATTAAGAACATTTCGGGTAGTTTCGCAGTTGTGTCTGTTTTGGATAATTCAGCTTTCAGATCGTTCCACAGATTTTTCAGCTTTGACATATGTGTCGCGATGTCATCTGCCTTGTCATGTTTTGTGCCGAAGAATTCCATGCACAGCGTGTATGCCCTGTCACCCGTGTTCCCGTCAAATAATCTATGCAGCTCCTGCCATACCTCTGATGCCTTCCTGTACCTCATTACTTTGGTTAAGGTGTCTTCTGACATGTTTGTGGTCAGCATTAGAAGAGCGCCAGTTTCAGTTTTCTTAAATTTGGCCAAAGCCGCATTATAAGCTGTTACGGCGGCGTCACCTTCTGGGCCTTCTACAGGAGTTGGTGGAGTCAATTTGCCCTCGACGGCTGCCATTGCATTCTCCGTCCCTTCCAGCATTATTGACATTTTGTATTTCCACGTCGTCCAGTTTGATTTTCCGGCCAGCTTCCCAATATCAATTTTCGTCGTAAAATCCATCTTCGAAAAAATTATTCGCGACTCTTCGCCCAAATATTAGCGGGTCCGTGACCTATTAAGTTTTATACTCGTTCTGCAGAGTAACAGTGGAATGATATTCGGGTTCAAAGAGCACTAACAAATTTTATTTTCGATTTAGATAATTTTACAATGTTTACACCTAGACACTTTCAATGACAGTATTTTTTCACATCACTGTGACATGACAACACTTGACACAGTCAAAGTCATACACAGATGAGCTCTATGCACAGGCCACTATTTTGTCCAAAAAGGTCTGCGCCTAACAATAGGTACTAAACACAATGGTGTTGCTATATTAATACAAAATAATTTGCGTTACAATTTGTTAAACACACATTCTGATAACTCATTACAAAATTTGGCAGTTCAGTTACATTTCAACAATGAAATTATTACAATAATTAGTTTCTATAGTCCCACGTTGGCTTCTCCTTCCAACTTTACTTATTCCCGTCTTGATAGTTTGATTAAATCTGTACCGGGGCCTCTTATTATGGCTGGGGATTTCAATGCACACAGTACTTCGTGGGGTTGCACGTCAACTGATGCGCGTGGTATAATTTTGCAAGATGTGATTGATGATAATAATTTATGCCTCCTTAATGACGGCCAAGCAACTACTGTGGGTTCACATGTGTGGAAACCAAATGCATTGGATCTTACTCTCGTTTCTTCCTCATTATCATTACGTTGTAGCTGGTCAGTTCATGATGATCCAATGGGGAGTTATCATCTTCCCACTGTTACTAGTATCCTTGGTTCTGTAAATAGAATTAACAATTCCAATTTAAATCAAGGAAATTACATCCGTCCAAATTTTTCAAATGTTGATTGGAAAAATATCAAGAAATAGTTAGTGACAAATTAACTACTTTTAACTTTGACTTTGAACGACCCCAGGAATCCTATTCTAATCTCTGCTCTTTACTACTAAATTGTGCATTTGAGGCTAATCCCACAACCAGAAATAATTCAGTGCAGCCAAATTTAACACGTAGGAAAAGACCATGTTTGCCTTGGTGGAATAATGCCTGCACTTTAGCAGTAAATAATTCTAAAGCTGCTTACATTCAATTTAAAAATGACCCAACATTAGAAAATTATATCTATTTTAAAAACAACAAGCTATTAAAAACTTACCATTAAAAGGGAAAGAGAAGCTTCATGGATGGCTTTGTGTGAAACATTTAACCGGCAAACACCTCTGTCTGTAATATGGAAAACAATGCGCATGTTTAATAAATCTTTTCTGAATGTAATGTGATACGGTCTTCTAACACAGATTGGATACCAGCATTTTTAAATAAGTACACAACCGTTTCTCCAAATATTGTCACTACTACTGTTAACTCTCCAGTCACTGGTGGTAATGATTATTTAATTACACCTTTTACTTTAAATGAATTTATTAGTGCACTTAGCTCTAGAAGAGATACTGTTTTTGGTTTAGATCATATTCCATATAAGTTATTAAAAATCTTTCATTGTCAAGTAAAAAATTATTTTGGACATATTTAACTTTCTTTGGTCTAATGACATAATTCCCACTGAATGGAAGGTTGATTGTTTAATTCCAGTTTTGAAACCTGGTAAAGATGCGGATAATTGTAATTCTTATCGACCTATAGCATTAACATCCTGTATAGGTAAAGTTTTTGAACAAATACTAAAACAAAGACTGGAATTTTTTATTGAATCTAATAAGTTATTACCTCCAAATCAGTTTGGTTTTAGACGTGGTCACTCTGCAATCGAAAGTTTGAATAATCTCTTTCTTGACATTCATCATTCCTTCTCATTTAATAAATTTGTTGTTTGTGTCTTCTTTGATATTGTTGGAGCCTTCAATAATGTTAATCACCATGTGCTTGCTGCGGAGTTACAGTTGTTAGGTTTACCTGGAAAATTAATTAGTTGGATATTCAACTTTTAAATGGTAGACAAGTATATGTCAAGTTTAAAAATAATTTATATGGACCACAATCGTCATATTTAGGTGTTTGTCAAGGTGGAATTTTAAGTCCTTTGCTGTTCATCTTGTATATTAATAAATTAAATAGTATACTGGGTACCGAAGTAAGAAATTTACAATTTGCTGATGATTTAGCTATATATTGTATTGGGTCTAACATGCAAGCAACAGAAATCAAATTAAATTTAGCATTAGAAAGATTAAAAACATACTTTGATTATTTAGATCTTTAAATACAGGAAAAGATGAACTATACGTCACTGTACTGAAACATAAACCAGATATCCTAGCTTTGAACGAAACGTGGATGAATGTAGGAGAAGAGTCTTTAGCTCCTGAACTACCTGGATATAAGTTATTACTTAAATTGCGAGGAAGTAGAGGTGGCGGTGTCGGCTTCTACGTAAGGAGAGAAATAATCGTTCGGAAACTACAGCACCCAGCGGCCGAGCTTGAGCAAATGTGGTTACAGGTACAGTTACCGGGAGCTACACTCGCTCTTGGTACTGCCTACAGGTCGGAGAGAATCAGCGTGCAGGACGCGCTCGACGCGCTCAGCGAGTCAATATGCTCTGTGGCACGCTGTGACTACCTCTGCTTCCTTGGCGATATGAATATCGATCTCGCTCTTGTAGATTCGCCTAAGGTAAGAGAACTTATGTCTTTCTGTCATAATCACGGTCTTGAACAACTGGTAAAGCAGCCGACCAGAATTACTGATAGCACTGAAACGATTATAGATATAGTATTAACAGATAGTTTAACGAAAGTTAAAAATGTTGAAGTAATTCATAACAGGTGCATTAGTGACCACGCAATGATTTTAGTTGATTTCGATATTAAAAAACCAAAACCAATAAAACTTGTAAAGTACACAAGAATTTTAAAAAATATTGACTTGGACCTTTTTACTCAGGACTTAAACTCAATTCCATGGAACTCTATTTTAAATTTGCAAAATGTTGATCAAATGGTAGAAGCATATAATATTTACACATTACTCTTATTTGACATTCATGCCCCTGTAAGAAAACTTATTATAAAAGACAAGGCTAAGCCATGGATTACAGACACGGTTAAACTAATGATGAGCATTAGAGACGAAGCTTTAGTTAAGGCGCAAGAAACGAAGTCAGATGGAGCCAAAGAATACTACCGTAGCCTCAGAAATTTAGTTACTGCAGCGAGACATAGAGAAAAGACAGCATACTTCAACTACTCCATTAACAATAACTTAAAAAATCCAAACGCGTTGTGGAAAAACCTAAAATCTACTACAATATTTGATAACTCACGACAGCATTCAATTCCTCCACACTTAAACGACCCATATAAAATAAATGATCACTTTTTAAATTTACCACCATATAACGAAAATGACTTAGAGAGAATTGCATTAGATAGATCTCAATTCTCTGACACTTTTGAAATTAAAACAACTACTGAGTCAGAGATATTTAAAATCATCAATAGTATTCACACCAATGCTACGGGACATGACACTCTGAATATAAATAATAATATGATTAAATTAACCCTGGAAGTCACTCTCCCTATAATCACAGCAATAGTAAACAAATCCATAGAAACAAAAACATTCCCTACTTGTTGGAAAAAATCAGTAGTACGGCCCATTCCAAAGAAAAGCACAGTAAATGATCTCAAGGACCTGCGACCAATTTCGATTCTACCCGTTTTATCTAAGGTTTTAGAAAAGGTTGTACTTAATCAAGTAGTTAAACACCTAGAAAATACACCCATCATACCTTCATATCAGTCTGGCTTTAGAAGGGGTCATGGGACAGAGACAGCGCTATTAAACGTCACGGATGACCTGCTTGAAGCTTCAGATAAAGGATTAAGTAGCATCATGATTTTACTAGATTATTCTCGCGCTTTTGACTGTCTGCATCCCGAGTTACTGCTGGCGAAGCTAGAACATTACGGGTTCTCATCCGATACGTGCCAATGGTTTAAATCTTTTCTATACAACCGGGAACAGGCTGTGGAGGTCGATAATATGGACGGGGAGAAGAGGTTGTCATCATTTCAAACCGTTAATCGAGGGGTGCCACAAGGTTCCATTTTAAGTCCGGTACTTTTCTCTATTTTTACAGCAGACCTGCCTAAACACATCGAATCCTGCAAATATCATCTGTATGCCGACGATACTCAATTGTATTACTCGTTCCAAGGTAGTGACGTCAAAACAGCAATTTCAAAAATAAATAACGATTTAAATAATATCTCGACTTGGTCTAAAAAGAACTCACTTCTCCTTAATCCAGTGAAATCGCAGCTGTTAGTATTGGGCACAAAACATCAAATAAAAATTGTCAAAGACTGTTCAGATACAATAAAAATTGATGGTGTTGAGCTTGAACACGTTTCAACTGCACGTAATCTCGGCCTGATCTTGGACGGGGAACAAAAGTTCGTAGAGCATGTTAAGGGCAAGATAAGATCAGCTTTCTTTAAACTTAAAACTCTGTACCAGATCAGACCTTATATAAAAGAGGAACTCCGGGTTCTATTAACGGACTCGTTAGTGCTCTCTCCATTCAACTATTGTAGTTCTGTATACGGTCCTTGCATAAATTCAAGCATAGAAAGAGCAATACAAAGAGTGCAAAACGCATGTGTCCGCTTTTGTTTTAATGTTCCCAGGAGAGAGTATATAACACCATATCTAAATAAAAAAGGTATACTCAATATGAAAGCCAAGAGAGAAATTTTATATGCATGTACTGTTCAAAGGGTTATTTGGAATAAAAAACCGGACTATCTGTTTCAGAAGCTAACTTGGGTAGACAATATTAAAATAAGATGTTCACGCAGTACAGCGCAGAATCTTCTACTGATTCCAAAGCATAAAACCACACGCTACTCTGGATGCTTCAAGTTTAATGCTGCAAAAATATGGAATGATCTTCCTCCTCCAATGAGGAAAAAAATGTCGGTATCGAGCTTCAAAGCCAAATATAAAAAAGCTTTATTTAAAAGGCAACTTGCAGCAGAAAACTTGAAGCATGCACATTGGAAGTTATTACCCCTTAAAGATTATTTTGCATAACATAACTAAAACACACGCACACACACACACTTACACACACGCACACTTACACACACACACACAAACACACACACACACACACAATGGAAGAGTTTGTTAAAATACTGGTAAAAATTTTAAAAATGTTTTGTTGATTTATTCGAAGAGTTTTTATTTTATTACAATATCCAAAGAGTAACAATTTTATGTTTTCTATTCTTAATTCTATCGCATGTTTGTTTTTAAGATTATATTGTCAAGCCCTCTCCTACACTACCCCGTGTAAGATCTCAGGGAGGAGGGACTGACTGAAAATCAGCGCCGACAGGACTTGGGTCCTGTCAGCAAAAGCTGAGTCAGACCCTTTTGCCTTTTTCTTTGTAGCTGTACTTAGATTATAAGCTAGTTTTTTGTTGAACTTAAAGGCAATAAACATTATTTCTATTTCTATTTCTATTCTATTTACATTTAAGTGTTAGTCTAGAGAAAACTAAAGTTGTGATCTTTAGTAGATCTAGACTTTTAATATCTCATATATATTATGATGGTAGCTTATTGCCAGTAGAAGATGAAGCAAAATTTCTTGGAGTAATTTTTACTAGAAATTTATCATGGAATAAGCATGTAAGTTATGTGTCAGATAGAGCTTCTAGAGCTTTTAATATTCTTAAATCCCTCGCTAGAACATCATGGGGGGCTGATCCTAAAGTTTTACTTATGTTATATAAGTCTGTGGTACGTTCCCACTTTGAATATAGTTTTCTTTGTTATGCTTCCAATCCTATTTTGGTTAAAAGTTAGAAACTTTACAGAATAAAAATTTACGTTTAATAACAGGTGCAATGAAAACAACACCTATTGTTTCTATGCAAGTTGAATGCAATATACCTCCATTGATGTTAAGATTTAAATATCTCAAATTTAGATTTCTACTGAAATTATTTTCTTTTACTCACCATTCCTTATTAGAGAAAATCGCTGAAAATCAAACTTTGGCCTCTGCATCTACTTCAATTAAATTCCCCTTTATTCTGCTTGATTATTCTGAAATAAAAGTTTATAATGAAAGGCATAACATTCACAAATCTGACAAGTTGGCATGTTACGAAGGAGCTTTTGAAAGCAAATTTTGCAATATGAATATAGTTATAGATAACTCCATTAGAACTAGAGAAGAGCTATATAAGAAACTATCATTATGGCCACAATACCAGCATATTTACACTGATGGCTCAAAAACTGATACTGGTGTCTCTCTTGCATACTATCACAGTGCCTTAAAGACAGGAAATGGATATAAACTACCAAAAACCTGCAGTATATTTACGGCAGAAGCTGCAGCAATTCAAGCCGCTTTAGAATATATAAACAATTTAAATCACTCTTTCCTAAATGGCTTATTATTAGTGACAGTATGTCAGTTTTATCAGCTTTAAAGAATAACACTCTGAGTACAAATTATATTATTTATAAAATTAAACAGCTGTGGCAAACACTATACAACGCCAATGTTTCAATTGAATTTTTATGGTCTCCAGCACATAAAGGTGTGTCAGGTAATGAAACAGCTGACTACCTTGCCAGAACAATAAACAATAGCTTAATTGGACAACCCAGAAGAATGTCACTTCCATGGAGAGATTTAATCCCATTGATTCAAGAGGAAATTAGACAAAGCTGGATAAATCAACATCAAATTATAATACAAGAAAAAGGTGCATGGTATGCTGCAATCAATAAGAATCTGGGAGAGAAACCCTGGTTCGCTAAGAATAATACCTTTATAAAAGAAGATTCTTCACACAAATATGCAGGTTACGATTTGGTCATTGTAAATTTAAATCCCATCTACACCGCATGAAAATTATTAACTCACCTTTATGTACAGATTGCTCTCTAAATGAAAATCAAACGCTGGAACATATATTTTTCAACTGTCCTGCTTTAAATATTAACCGAATTTTATTAATTGACAAGCTGCAAGATATTTACAAAGACAGTATCCCGCCTTCGCTTCAAGAACTTCTATCGAACCCTGCCACTTTTAATCCAATATTTGACTTTATTATCTCCACGGTTGGAGAGCTTTGACATGGATTTAACCCGGACATGGAATTTTATGAACCTGAAAATTACACAAGAATATATAGAAGAAATGGCATTTTTGCCTTGTTTTTATTGGAAATAAGAAATGAACTATAGAAGAATTGGCATTTAATGCCTTATTTTCCTTATTTTTGAAAAGATAACAGAAAGAACTAATAAAAGACTAGGCTGTATGGCTAGTACCATTGCCTATCCTGATGGATGAATTTTTAAAACAACAATCAATCAAAACAAACACTTTTTGACAGTTGCATTTTCCTTGCGGTGCTTGTTTTCTGTGCATTTGTTTTGATCAAGTTTTGATTTTAAAATACGCTATAAAAATGATTCAGTGCATAAAACTAGTCATTTTAGAAAACGATAAAGTTATAAACACAGTGAAAAAGGAGACAAGTACACAACCGGCTGATCTAGTTCAATCGTTACAAGAGTTTCAGCGAGATGCAAATGCCGCTCTCACTGCCTTGATAGAAAATCTTGGAGGTTCAGGTAAAAATATTACAGCTACAGCATTAATTTTTTATTTTATTTTCAGTGGACAACAATATGAGAATCTCTTAATTGGTTTGAAATAATTCTAACCTGTACCTAAACTGCAGCCTGTAACTTGTAAATGCTTGTAAACCAGCCAGGGGTTGAGGCGCACATAGGGGGGTTGGCCACATGGGTTAGCATGTCACAAAAGTAGGAATAGTAATACTTATTCCGTTGTCTGTGTTTCTTACTAATGAATTATTTTGGCAGAACATGTGATCTAATAAAACCAATATAATCTTCGACTACCATGTTTGAAGCAAATAAAAGGTCCATGGCTAGCCCCCCTAAGTGCACCTGAATCAGATAAGTAGTTAGTAACCTAGAGGTACAGTCAGCAACTTCTTACCAGATTTTTTTTACCATTATGTTATTAACTTAGTTAGGGTGACTTGTGATTCTCAGGGATACCTATTATTTAAACTCAACTTAGTCAGTATTTAAGCTGAAGCGACTATACCTATCTATCCATTTAAATTTTACTGTATTAAAATTTCCTTTTTAAGGGAAAATAATTGATAGTAAAGAAAAAACATTTATTTAACTTTGCACAATTATGCTTTTTTTCTATACTGGTTTCATGAGTAGGTACTAAAGGACCTGTGATTCTCAGGGATACCTATTATTTAAACTCAACTTGTCAGCATTTAAGCTGAAGCGACTATACCTATCTATCCATTTAAATTCAACTCTATTAAAATTTCTTTTGGAAGGCAATATTAATAGTAAAGAAAAACATTTATTTAAATTTGCACATACTTTTTTTCTATACTGGTTTCTTGAGTAGGTACTAAAGAGGAAAAATTCATAAGTTTTTTATATTTTATTAATTTGTTACTTACTCTTATTCAGTTCAATTAAATATTACTCTTATTATATTATATTTCTGTATCTATGCTGTATGCATATTGAATATGTTTTAGGTTTTTAATTCTTGAACTGTTAGGTTTATGTATCTAAATATGAAGGAATTTTACATCTTTTTAATCACTTTCAGGTGATACCATGGAAACTGAGGAAGTTGACGAGACAGATGACGATGAAGAAGAGGATATTCCAGTCAGCCCTAAGAAGAAAAAGAAGTAGCATTTAGGTATGATGTTGTATACATATTTATTGATATGTAGATTATGGTTGATTTGATTATGCCATTAATTAAGTATCAGCATGGTTGTTAAATAAAACATAAATTATTTTCTGTAGTTTACTTATTTAATTCTTACAATCCTAGTAGTGACAGTAGTCTATTATGTATTTACAAACCAAATATTTACATAGATATGCTGCTGATTATTTATAATTATGGTATTATTAATGTGCAATTGTACTTAGTTTATTGTATAACAACAGTCCAGTACTTTGAGTAGATAAAGTTATAATATGTAAAATATTTTTATGACTACTTCTCATAATTAAAATGATAAATGCTAAGAGAATAAATACTTATTCGACATATCACTTATTCTTAAAATATTTCCTATGGAATGTGTTTCATCACAATGTTTGGTTTGGGAACTGGTAAAATCTAGTTATTTTCCTAAGCTATCACAAGCGCATTTAATGCCATATTTGCTCAATGTCAACATAGTTTATGGGTATTTCGGAGTTTATAATCTGTTAAACCTTAACGATATATGTATTATCTTATCAATGCAAAACTGTGCGTCACATCTTTCTAATCTTCTAAGAGCTTCTCTTTAAAACCGTACCTACCTCATATTCTGTTTTGACAGTCTTGCATTATTGCATTGGAATGTCCATCCACCAATCCATCCACATTACTATTAACCACTTACAAAGTACAACAAATATTCGAATTTGATATGCATTGCAAACATAATTGCATCTTCACAGGCTTATTTATTACGCGTCTATTACGTAGGTACATAAGGCAAATAGGTGCTTCGTAGCGTCTTCGACCTTCAATATACATATGAAGATTAAAATAATTGTAAATGTGGTAGGTAACTATCCTCGGTAACGAAATGCAGTAATATTTACGTACAAACGTATATTATACAGCTAAATACAGTACGGATTTTTTCACCTTGAAAGTGTGTCATTCATTGTTTAATAACACGTGAATTCCTTATAACTGCTTGTTATCAGTATGTAATCTACATATGAGTGATCGGCGCGATGCCGCTTGCCGACCAAGGCACACCTTGTCCGACTGGCACAAGTACTCGCGTATAAAGCAAACTGTGTCACCTCATCAACACGATTATAATTTTAGGTCGAGTGCGTTCTCTGCCTGATTGTAAATTAATGATAATAACGATAGAACAATGTCTCGTTTATCTTATTGTCTGTATAATTGATATCGCTAAGGTAGAGTGGTGGCCATGCCGCGCATATACTGCGCTTATCAATACCTAAATTTATCGTAAGCAGGGACTAGTTGATGGTAGGCTTGTCATCTGGGGACTCTGAGTCGGAGCAGCAAATATCACAACCGTCGATTCCACATTCACACAGCGACGTCGGCCGGATTGAGTTACGGAATTTCTGAAAAGGAAATTGAATGCATGTTAGGCTTATCTTATCGACGACTGACGGCTCAGCTGAAAAATATTTGCTGCGCACGTTACGTTGTAGGTACAGATGATTAGGAACAGGAAGGATTGTTTATCTTTTTTTAAACAGGGTAAATATGCCGAATTCCGGCCCCCCGCCTAATCCCGGCCTTTTTCACAATTTTGGCTTGCTTTCCCAAAATACTGGAAAAACTTTATTTACAACCTGATTATACCTGCTTCCTTATAAAACCATTGGTAATCCTTTACCCACCTCACACTTCGAGCAATAGACGTTTGTTGCGACCGAGGCGCTGGATCGGACAGTTTATTCGAGAAGAAGTAAGATTGAAGCTCTTCACGTCCATTCTGGGCATTGCATTTATGAAGGGTAGGAAAAGGTTTTGACAATTTTATTGCATCATATCTATTAGAAGATTGTCTAAGCTATATTTTAACTGCATTTTAAACTTATTTTATTGCTTAATTACAAGTAAATTAGGGGGGCCGGTATTGGGATTGAGATTTCCGTAAATTTTCAAATTTCGGCCGGTGGCCGAGTTTAAGCTATTTGATTCCATTTTTATAATTTCATTTATCTTAAGGCTATCGCTTGAAAGATGAAATTGTCCATGTCATTTATTAGATTTACTGTTTTTGCATCTCTTGTTCAAAAACCGGCCGGGGCTAAATGGTATAGTTTCATAGCAATTTGGATCTTAAAATGCGGCCGACATTAGATATCCCGAACAACGTAAAGCCGGCCGTCTCCAATTACTTGCAGGGCGATGTACAGGATGTTCTAAACTATCATCGAAAGAGTTTCCATTTGTTTTCTTTGTGTGTTAATAATTGTTACATTATTTTCATATAAATCATATTATGTACTTACGAAACTAACAAAATAAATTATTTTCATGTCCATTATTCAATAAAACATGGATTTAATCCATTCATTCTGGAGCACCCTTTATACGGCCGGGATTTGACAAAATCGCGGCCGGAAATAGACTGAAAACGGCCGACATTAGAGCTTTTCGCCCTTCCCGAGTTTAAACGCTTCCTTCTTTTATACGCTTATATTTTACAAAAGTGTAAGCATTAGGTTTGAAAAAAGGTTAAATAAGCTACCCAAAAATGTATCAAACATATATATGGGACATTATTTGAAGAAGCTAAAGAGAGTCAAAGTTGAAAAATGCATCCGGGGTGCCGGGATTTGGCATATTTACCCCATGTAAAGAAAATTTGCTCTTGAAAGTAGGTACCTACTCGATGGTCATCGTTTGGTCACGAAGTGTATATTGCTTGAAACTACGATTGCGGAATAGACATGGGACTCACCTCTCCGAAACTCTTCCCCGGCGCTCTAATGATTTCGACTACGGCATACGCGGGTATACTGAGCAGGGACAGAGAGGCGATGATCCAGCCGATCGCCTGCGCCCACGCTGGGTACACGATGTTGCGGTAGCTGGGCGGCGTGTAGTCCACCAGGCTGATCACCCAGAGTGCCAGCAGCAGCGCCGGCGCCGCCACCAGCCAGCAAATACGGAAATACAGTGACGGGTAGCGACCTGCAATATTTTTAGATCTTTATGTCACCCGCAGTGTGCAAAAATCATCGCGGCTACAGTTATTTCTGGATCCGTTCGCTTTCAATCTTTAAAAAATCACATTTCATTTGGATGCACAGATCGGTATCTAGTCACTAAATAAAGACTAAAGATAGGCACATTAATGTGTATTCACGAAAATAAACACTGACTAAGAATGTATTTCCCTGACAAGTCTTGATAACTTTGTACCTATGTGCAGCTGTAAAGGACGCGAAAATATTTGGAAAGTGAAGTAACTAACGGTGATACATTGCATCAACTTCTCAGCTATCGACTACTGAATAATACAAGCATAGGATTTTCTAGAACAGTCATTTGATGAGAAAATTAGATTCGTCCCGCCGTTGCCGGTCAAAGAACTTAAACTCGAATGAAGATACCCAAGTGGGAGGGAAATGAGGTCACATGTCACTAATAATAGCATCTCGTTTCGCAAGTTTGTGTGGTTGTGGTCAGCGACAGAGACATACCTACATAACAACATGATTTTACATTTTTATACGCACCCGTCATTTGTTTTATGTTCCGAGATAGTCTACCGACACCATAGAACCACGCTACGGCGACTACCTCGAAGAAGGCTAGGTACGTGATGCTCAGCGAGGCGGCGTAGTAATCCATAAGCTGGAACACGTAAATGCCGTTCTGCAGAATGTGCGGCAGTCCCCACACCAGCGACACTGCGCACACGCACAGCACCAGCAGCTCGTGGTACACCAGCCGCTTGCGGATCAGGTCGGGGAAACCATCTTGTATCGACGTCACCACGACCTCTACTATTGCGAACTGGAAAAGTCAATGATATAAATGAGTCATTCACATTTCTTTGTAAGAATATTTATAACTTAGTAATCCAAACAAGTAATAAGATAATTAAATCATTCACCTGACTGTTCAGTCCGAGACAAAGAAACATGAAGAAAAACAACACCGCCCATAGTTGTGACGCAGGCATTTTTGCAATAGCTTGTGGATATACTACGAAGAGTAAACCAGGACCTGAAATGGAAGAAAAATAACAGTTAAAGTTTGACTGACAGTTTATTGTCCACCAAAAGAATTGCAAGAGAAATACACTCGTGCAAGGGGTCAAGACAACAGGTTTGGTGAACACATTCTTCAGAATTTCAGATACTTACTATCGGCTATAACATCTTTTACAGCTGTGTTTTGTTCGAACGCGATGTTGCCGATAGTCGCGAAGGTGAATATCCCGACGATGAGGCTGGTGACGGCGTTGACGAGCGACACCGCCAGCGTGTCGTGCAGGAAGTTGTTGTCGAAGCGGTTGTACGAAGCAAACATTATCATCGAGCCAAACGCTATCCCGATTGAGTTGAAGATCTGCGAAGCTGCGTTCACCCACGGCCTTGACTGTTTCAGTAACTCCCATTCAGGCTTGAAGAAGAATCTCAGTCCCACATCAGCCCCTTCTAGCGTTAGCGACCGCCCGAGGAACACGATGATCAGTAAGAAGGGCAGAGTGGTAGTAATGTATCGGACTTTGGCTGATGATTTGATGCTCTTCCATAGCGCGAAGTAGACTAGTACCCAAGCGCAGACCAGGCAAGCTGCCAGCTCCCAGCGCATGCCACCTACTTGTTCTATACCCGGACTCATACTTAGAACTTTCTTCCTGGAAAAAGAAATGCATTATATAAGCCAGATGTACGAAACAGAAATTGAATAGTAAGTATGTGCTACGTTATGGTTATTTATTACCAACTCTACATCCACACCATAATTTCTGTCATAAGTTCATAACACCTTGATGCTAGACAGCAGAGGTAACCTTCCTATCAAATCGTCATCATAATTATAATATCCATAACATCCTGGCCGGATGTGACCAGTGAGGTAATCCGTGTATTATTTGCGCCGGAAGTTCTAATACTCATTTTTAGTAATCGTTTTAGTTCTAATACAATCGTGGATAATGTCTATCACTTCAAATGCATAGATTTTCATTTCATAGTTGGTAGCATTCCTTCCGATTTTATGGAAAGTGTTTTCTTTTTATATTTTTCATTGAAAAAATATTTAGTCTTTGCAATATTTGCTATTTATTGTTTTTCCAGTTTGTTTATTTAGATTTAATGAAAACCTTCCACGGCTGTCTTGGGTGATTTTGATTTATGATTTATGAAACACGTTCACGTCGATTGAGGAAAATGTGTTCAGATTTATTATATTTCTATTTTTGGACTTGCGGCTTTGTATTGTCCTACATAAGTTTTTGTGAGAGCTGCGCATGCGGAGGCGTCGAAAAAAATCAAACCTTACTCGAAGAACTGTTCGGTGGGCGTCTGCGAGTCGTTGGGTTTGGTGTGGTTATGGCTGGGCATCCAGCACTCGGGCGTATTCCAGCGGTTGGCGCAACTAGCCCACGGCACCTCCGACTTGAACGACGTGAAGAAATAGTAGATCGCCCAGGCGATGATGGCGGCGTAGTACGTGGACATTAGGAACGAGATCACCACGCTTGCGAGACCCACGCCTGGAAGTAGATTGGAATGTGATCAGCACCGGTTTGAACCAAATTATTAATGATAATGACGTCGGGATCTAGGTATTATTACCAATAATAACATACATTATATTGCTCTGATTACTAAGTAGCGTGTTCAAATGAGGAAAACGGTTTATCATATCAAAATACGAGATAACTTTCACTTTTAAATTACTGTGGTCTCTTCAAGTGATCTTACAGAGATTTTTAAAGATAGATATGTCATTTTAGACAAAATAACTTGTCAAATTCTTACTTCAGATTGCTATCTATTGCTGATATGATAAATATTAAAGACATCTGCACGTAGAATTAATAAATCTTATTTTAATAGTGAACTTTAATGTTTGTAGGTCTGTCTTTCAATATTGATACTTCGTGTCAAAGATCAACTGATAAATAAAGTAGGTAGGCAACTTTGCATTTATAGGTATTGCTATTGTCTTGACCATAGGTCTTAACCCTGTCTTTATTTTGTTTAACAAGCAGGTTAGTAGTTATCATCCTTCATATCAGATTATTATTTTCCACTAATATTAACCGCAATTCTAGCGTACACCTTCCTTAATCATTCGTTAATAAAAAAAAAACTGGAACGTTGATAAAAAAGAGAGCGAAACACGATTTATGCGGTGCCTTTTGCCGTCCTAGAGTGACGTTTGATTTCCTACATTAGTTAAGCGTTTTACACAGGGCCACATACTGTACTCAGCAATTTCAATGAATAGTACGGCTCCTTAGCTGGAAGTATGGTCCCATCTGGCAGAAATCATGAAACTTGGCATGTGTGTAGCTTACATGTGTAAGCTTCAGGAAAAGAAGGGAAGCAAGTTGGACCCCTGCTTCCCTTTACCCCCTTTATGTCACAAATTTCAGTTATCTTTATTTTTCGAAACGATTAAAGATAGGAGAAATTTGTCAAGGTAAGAAATATTCCTTATAAAATTGTCTACATAATTGTTTTGGGTCGATGTTGATAGGACTTATACTTTTCGAGTTATGCTTCTGGGAAACCCATCATTTTTTTGAAGGTGACTTCCAGCTCTGAATTAGCCATAACTACCATGTGATAGAATATTCTTTTAAACTTGCTATTGGGTTTTGTTAGTTAGGTAGTCTTCAAAGGAAAACCGCAGAGACAACACTTCAATCATGCCTGTGGGGATGGGGGGAGGGGGGCAAAGTTTATTTTTTCCGAGCTGAACTTGAGGACTTCTGACTTCTTAAGTAAATGTGACACGAGAAATTAAGTATCATTTTCGAATAAATCAAAGAGGGAGTATTCATTTCTGGAACGCTCTTTGGTACATTTCATACAAAAATATAAAAATATTAAGTGAAATAAGAAAAAAAATATGTTTCGTTCTCATTCAAACGCTGTTTTCTTCATGACCTTGAGACATATTTACTAGATAACAACACACACTCAAAGACATACTCACCCGAATTATAAAGCCATATTTTATTTTCGAAAATATTAGAAAATACCTAGCCTACAGAAGCCTAAATATTTTTACAAAGTTATGTTTGTAGCTGGAAAAATTTCAAACTCATAGATTTTGTATGCAAAAATAAGATTACCAACCGCAAACGTATATTTCTCAATTGTCGCTAAACCATTCCAGATAGGGAAATGCCCTCATAGGAAATGTTGTTTATACTGAAGAGTTGTTTATGCTGATATATAGAAATTGAAGATCTGGAGTACTTGATGTGGAACATCAACAGCCCAGCTAAACTATTCGAGATACTGTAATGTCTTCTTAAACATCAAGTACTCCAAATCTTCAATTTCTTTATTCCAACAAAAATTACCCTTCAGTATAAACAACATTCCCAATGAGGGCATTTCTCTATCTGGAATGGTTTAGCGACAATTGAGAAATATAAGTTTGCGGTTGGTAATCTTATTTTTGCATACAAAATCTATCAACTTGATATTTTTCCAGCTACAAACATAACTGTGTAAAAATATTTAGGCTTCCGTAGGCTAGGTATTTTCTAATATTTTCGAAAATAAAATATGGTTTTATAATAAGGGTGAGTATGTCTTCGAGTATGTGTTATTATCTAATAAATATGTCTCAAGGTCATGAAGAAAACAGAGATTGAATGAGAACGAAACATATTTTTTTCCAATTTCACTTAATATATTTATATTTTTGTATGAAATGTACCAAAGAGCGTTCCAGAAATGAATACTCCGTCCTTGGTTTATTCGAAAATGATACTCAATTTCTCGTGTCACATTTACTTAAGGAGTCAGAAGTCCTCAAGTTCAGCTCGAAAATAAACTTTGCCCTCCCCATCCCCACAGGCGTGATTGAAGTGTTGTCTCTGCGGATTTCTGAAGACTACCTAACTAACAACAGCCAATAGCAAGTTTGAAAAAATATTCTATCACATGGTAGTTATGGCTAATTCAGAGCTGGAAGTCACCTTCAAAAAAATGATGGGTTTCCCAGAAGCATAACTCGAAAAGTATAAGTCCTATTAACATCGACCCAAAAACAATTATGTAGACAATTATATAAGGAATATTTCTTACCTTGACAAATTTCTCCTATCTTTAATCGTTTCCGAGAAAAATAAAGATAACTGAAATTTGGGACATAAAAGGGGTAGGGGGGAAGCAGGGGGGGTCCAACTTGCTTCCCTTCTTTTCCTGAAGCTTACACATGTAAGCTACACACATGCCAAGTTTCATGATTTCTGCCAGATGGGACCATACCTCCATACAAACTGCCAATTAAGAACTCGGACTAGAATGCTTTATGAAGGAAATGACAGCTACAGATTCTAAGAAAGTGTTAAGTTACAGTAATGTGGTAATAATTAAAAAAATGCTTAGGAACCATTCTTGCAGAATCGAGAGCATATTGCGTAATTTTGGTTTTTACGTAATTATGTGCATAAGTCAGTATACAAATGCATAAAGGTCATGCGATATGAGTATTCTTTCCAATTAGTACAGTTTATAAGCTAGGAGATAGTGAGTGACCTAATTTGAAAGTCATATAGTAAATAAAATTAATAATATTTTTAGATTCTGGGTTTAGTGCGGACTACTTTGCAACTTTAGTGGTTCAATGCTCTTAAATGAACTCTCCGCTGCTACCTGACTTTGGAATTTAGTCACTCGCTAAGTCTATTCATGCTTATACTGACTAAAAATAAAAATACCTTTGAAAAGCGGACACATTTGAGACAGCGCCCCGATAGGTCCATGCGCCGTGTACTGGCCTATGGCCAGTTCCATGAACAGCATTGGCACGCCGCATATCAGCAGAATTATGAAGTAGGGGATGAGGAAGGCACCTGTAACAGAAAAATACTCATTAAGGAAAATGTTAACGACCGGTGTTGGCTGGTAATGCCTGATCTTGCGTTGCGTTTGCCTACTAGATACGCAAAGGTTGCGGGTTCAGTCAGTTCCCTTCTGCTTCTGAGATACGAGTAGGTATTTGAATGATAAATCTAAATAACTGTTCTTGGCTCTGGGGGTGATCTGGGTCATATTTATGTGGATTGCAGAGGCACCCCGATGGGGGGAATTTTTGTGGGAGTAAATTGCAAATAAAATTAACATGTTGTGGTAACGTAAGTATTTGTATCACACAATGTTGCTTTGATGTCATTATTATATTTTTGATGCCTAACAAAGGCTCTCATTTTGGCGGGTCATGTTGTCATTTCATTGAGCATCATGTTATCCTAGAACAAAAGGTCTCCACCTACCTAAAACAGATACCGTAGACAAGTATCTAAGTCGATCAACAACTAGAGGCAATTGGTTGTAGTGGGATCGCATAATTGTTGTCACTGTATCCTTGGTATCATTCGAGTTGATTACCTACCCACCTTGATACCTACAGGAACTAACGCAATTAACCTTTTCGTTCCCATCAACCATGATACCACATTTGAAGATTTGGCACACTCACATAATGTGAATAATGTGTTCTAATCTAAGATTCTCATTTTGTGGGGCACGTTAAAAGATTCATGACGACTGGACGGACATACCTACTTGTACATTATTTCACCGTATTAGTTCTAATCCTACTAAGAAGGCAAAAAAAACAGTATGACAAAGAATGACTAATATATTAATCATAATCGAACCGGGCCTACTTTAGTAGATCAATAATCCAACTCAAGATAAAAAATGATGACGAATATTTTTATTCTTACTAGTTTTTAGAATAGTAGAAATCACTTAGATTAGAATAGCATTTTTTACGCCTTATATAGTTCTGATTTACTTGTTTTTTTAATTATTGTTTTTTCTGTTTTTCCCTACGTTTGAATCTATATCTATGAGCTCGTATACATAAGTGTAGGTAGGTATATCTACCTGCTAAGTGTCAATTTACCGAAGGCATCAGCGGTAATTCACACTGGTTCGCGGTGTTGTCTCTTCTTGTTCGTGCCTCAGCGAGAATGCGATATGCTTACACTCGCTTGACACAAACACACAAACATTCGTCGCACGATTTCACACGATCCCAGTGTACACAAAAATCCTTAAAATATCACTCCACCGCTATCTAGAGTAATCTAGACCGTGATAACGACCACTCTTTAGGATGGTGCGTAAGTAATTTATG
The DNA here is from genome assembly GCA_024500475.1 of Phthorimaea operculella. Lineage (NCBI taxonomy): Eukaryota > Metazoa > Arthropoda > Insecta > Lepidoptera > Gelechiidae > Phthorimaea > Phthorimaea operculella. The sequence continues at coordinate 750,182 of JANFCV010000200.1, forward strand.
ACGTCTTTGGTTTCGATATCTTCATTCGATGATCGTTATGAGTACCTACCTATCGGGAAATAACTTGTTTGATTGTGTATATTGTTGTTGTTAGATTGTTTGTTATTTTTCTTTTCCGGTTTATTTATGAAAAGTAACAAACAATTTTAACCGATTTCATTGATTGATTTCACTTCATACTGTATCGGAAGATTCCGAGACATAATTGAAAAGCTATGTAGTTACGATGCGCGTCGCTATCAGGCGTCTAATTTCAAATCACGTGCTTAGTTGATGAGCCGGTAGCGGTCGTTTGTATGTCGTGTTCGTTTAATTTTCACCGAGCATCGTGATAAATAATAAATTGCTGTGAGCACATCCTATCTAGTGTGGAGCATGGCCGCGGCCGCGTCAAACACGATCCCTTTGTCACCTTAATGAGTGAGGTGACACTGACCAAGACGACAACTTATTAGCGTAAATGAACGATAAGTGGCTGCTTGCAAAAATAACGATTTGCGTTCACGAGAAATTATACGTTCGCAGATGTCTACAGCTTGTATGTACGACTTATCTTAACTGACTCTACTGATTTTATCTATAATAATAGCTTACTCGTGTTAGTTTGTCTTTACGGTTAATTTTTATTATTAGAGACCATAAAACTTGCCTATTTTAATGTTATCTGCCATCCATCTCATTCCCATTATAAACTGTATTACTAGGTACTATTCAGTTATAGTTATGTTCGTATATAATATACCAACAAAGATTAATAAGTTTATAGTTTGGTTATTATTTTAAGACTAAAATTCGAGTAGGTTATTAGTTTTTTCTTTTTAAGTACATTTGTTGTTATAATAAAATACGTATTTTATTGTTCGAGATACAGCCAGTTTAACACAGTCTAAGCACAAGTCTAGTGATCTTACTATATTATGTACCAAATAAAGTTTATAATCTGTTTAATTATGGATATAGAGCTCACATAATAAATTATTTTGCAAACATACGAATTATATTTTACAACTTCAATTGCTGGTGGTCGTTAGTGACGTAACACTTTACAAGGATGGGTCGAGTAGGTAATTATGTTTGATGTTGGATTAAAGTAAGATTAACGCTTGAGTTGAATTTATTTTGTACCTTTCGAGTCGTACGTGTCACTTTGTTGTCAAGCGTGGGAATTCTGAAAACAGTACTTTCTTCTGTACAGTGGTTCGATATAGAATCTGCGTAGAATACAGAGGATACACACTTGGATGAGGTGATAGTTATTTTGAAATGTTAACAAGCAAGTACGTAGACCTTTGCTACGAATGATGTAGCAAGCATTAAGTACTGAAAAGCTCAAAGTTTAAGCTCTATATCCGTTTTCATATTCAAAATATAAACTAAATTAATAATCAACCTACAGGGACAAGACTGTTTTTTTTTTTTTTTAGCAATGCCACTATAACCAACAAAACATTTTCCAAACCAATCTAATTTATCAGGTACAAATGACTTGGATTTATTAAACTCCTTTCCATTAATTTTTAGACACATTTTGTACGACGTTCCAAGCCAACCCAGTACTAAACAGAGAAGAGATTCATTTTTAAAAGCTTTTATTTAACTTGCAGTGTATGTAAGTAAAAATGTTTGTTCGGGTCAAATCTTGCAACTCAATTTTGAAGCAGATATCCTCAACCGATTGAGCTGAAATTTAGTAAACACGTTTAACTCAGATGACAATGCATGTTAGATTGTGTGTAGTTATTCTAAATTTAATATGGCGGAATATCCAAGATGGCCGACAAGTAATTTTTGACGCACTCCTACAATATGGGTGTCAAATGAAAGGGCTTGCTGAGTACAATTCAGAAAATAATATGGCGGACATCTAAAGATGGCCACCTATGATAATTTACAATATGAGTGTCAGATGGAAGGGTTTGCTGAGAATTACCTATTCGAATTACAAGTTGACGTCACACTAAATTAACTATGGTGGACTTCTTAAAATGGCCGAATAACATTATTATGCTTTTTTTTTACAATATGGATGTCAAATGAAAGGAATTTTTCAGAATAACTCGAAAAATAAAGTGACGTTTACGTCACTCAAAACAAAACCAGATATGACGGACTAGGTTAGATGGCGTATTAAGTTTGTTATGTTTTCTTACTAAATGGGTGAAAAACATAGACAAATGAAAGATAAAAATACTAGTGTGAGGTAAATGACGTCGCTTTGCACAGATTTAGAGGGTTGAATGGTTGTTGTGTTGGGGTTTTTAGTCTTCTGTTCATGGTACTGTCAATGAAGAGGCTACATAAAGTTTAGTGATTGCCCCGCTTGGGTACAAGAAGCTTATCGTAGAGGACGAAACTCATACCGAGTTGTCGTAAGACACTCATGAGACCGATGCCTCGCAGATTCACACCAGTAGTCCGTATGGAGTATGGACGCAGTTTCAAAGTCAATGAAGAATGTTGTAATGTTTTTTTCCAGAGATTACTAAAAAGCAAGAAATAAATTTTAAGTAAAAAACATTTTTAAAACAAGCTTTTATTTGGGTGCGCTAAAAAGTATAAAATAATCTATTTACTAAAACTTTAACTTGTAGCTTTTAATGGCATTTAAATCTACGTCTTCACAATTTATACGATATAAAAGCTTGTCGCGAGATTTGACCTGTGTCTAAATCAATAAATAAATAAATTAGAAAGCCAGTGTAAATGATCTTGAATAAACTTTTAAACTAAGCCACACCACACGAGTACCTACTTAAATCTCGCGACAAGCTTTTATATCGTATAAATTGTGAAGACGTAGATTTAAATGCCATTAAAAGCTACAAGTTAAAGTTTTAGTAAATAGATTATTTTATACTTTTTAGCGCACCCAAATAAAAGCTTGTTTTAAAAATGTTCTTTACTTAAAATTTTTACATCTGTTTTTCGTTACAATCATAGATACACTATAATAGTCCAGAGTCCAATACTGGATACTGGCCAAGCTCTCCGATTGTACGCTACTGGAATCGATCCTTGATTATCCTTAGCCAGTTTTTCCAGTCATCCTGCGAAGACCTTCAGTCGTCTTTAAACTTGGTGGTATTAACCGTTTCGTTTCGGTAATCCATCAACTCGGTGTTCCACGTGATATGAATAAATGGATAGGGTTAAGGGCTATTAGAGTGGTCGGTCATTGAATGATTTTTGTTGGAAAATCCTGTACAACTAATTTTACGACGGAACTTTGTTTGGGCTATTGGGGAGAAAACATACTAAAATACCTTACCTCTCCGAAGCTGGGCCTCGTGGGGAAGAACAAAGAAGGTCAGAATTTTGGTATTCTGCTTATAACTTGAAATGGCGCCCAGCCTCCTCACCTCGTGAGGTATTTTGGTAGGTATGTTTGTCACCCGAACAGCTCAAACAAAGTTTTATACCGAACCTAACTGAAATGATTACTTTTTAATAACTTTAAGAATACTTCTTGGGCCGTTTCTTTACATTGCAACATTATATGGGCGTACATAGATTTTAACGCTCATATTGCAATGTATCTACCTAATGTTTGCTTGAATAATATCTATTTAACTAGTACGGTGCCCATGTCGTAGATAACTTTTAACCTCGAGTAGCGATAGTCGCGCGTTCTCAAGACTGTGATTCAGTAGTACCTTGTAGGTATAGAATATACATTGGACATATTTTGTGTCATTGTGTACACAATACGGATATCTTTTTCCAGAAACTTTATGTGCCGCATAATATTTTCAGAAAAAATAGGCACGGCCTTAAAGATACTCCACATTTTAGTTTTCATATTGCGAAAAGTCTTAATTATTCCTGTCATCTATACATCATGATGTATTGCAAGCAAAGCTATTGTACTTTAAATTGCTACTGAGCTGATGCCCCTAGTCCCACCTCACATCCTGTCTTATAGATATGAAGTGCGAATAACAAATAGAGAGGATATGACTTATAGCTATTATCCCACTGAGTATCCTTCGCGGGCCTGAACGAAGCGTATGTATCTAGTTGGCGCAGAATAGCCGTCGCGGTTTCAAATGCATTGCAGAGAGGATAATAGGATTCCAAGACAACATTTTTATTGTCGCTTACGTGACACTATATTGTTCTACCTACTAATGTTCATGTCATGACACAACGCTACTGAATAAGTAAAACCTAATGCTTTAAAGTTTATATCAATTCTGCAGTAGTCAAATGTCTTACACGGAACTATTAGAATCCAGGACGTCACGTAAGCAACATTTTCGTTAAATGCTTCAATAATATGGATTGCATCTCACCTCCACCGCTTTTGTAACACAAGTATGGGAAGCGCCATACGTTGCCGAGCCCGAGTACCCCACACAGGCCAGGAAGAACTGTATCTTATTCGCCCAGAACGGCCGCCGGAACCTCAAATGTTTAGTAGAAAGGTTAAGTTAATAGCTCACCTCCACCGCTCTTGTAGCACAGATAGGGGAAGCGCCACACGTTGCCAAGCCCCACTGAGTACCCCACGCAGGCCAGGACGAACTGTATCTTGTTGGCCCAAAACGGCCGCCGGAACCTCATATGTTCAGTAGAAAGGTTAAGTTAATAGCTCACCTCCTCCACTCTTGTAGCACAAATAGGGGAAGCGCCACACGTTGCCAAGCCCCACTGAGTACCCCACACAGGCCAGGACGAACTGTATCTTGTTGGCCCAGAACGGCCGCCGGGGCTTCAAGTGTTCCGTTTCAGCATCTTCCTCTTCCTCACCACAATCGCTGTCGTGCGATGCCGTTTCTTCGTCTGGAGGCCTAGGGGAAAAGTACAATCCAAAATTAACAACTGATTGCCTTAAATATAATCATTGAAATCGGTGAAATTGTATTTGAGTTCAGACATTGCGATTGCGAGGGCAAATATTTTGGACACTTTGAACTTTTACAAACTAACATCATCATCATCATATCAGCCATAGGACGTCCACTGCTGAACATAGGCCTCCCCCAAATATTTCCACCTTGTCCGATTAGAAGCGGCCTGCATCCAGCATTTCCCCGCGGACTTGACCAGATCGTCTGTCCATCTCGCGGGGGGCCGTCCTACGCTGCGCCTGCCGGTACGTGGTCTCCACTCGAGAACTCTCCTGCTCCACCGATTATCCGTCCTTCGAGCAATGTGGCCTGCCCATTGCCACTTCAGCTTACTGACTCTCTTAGCTATGTCGGTTACCTTGGTTCGTTTACGGATCTCCCCGTTTCTGATTCGATCACGTAAGGAAACACCGAGCATAGCTCTCTCCATAGCTCGCTGAGTGACTCCTAGTCTATTTAGGAGGCCGACAGTTAGAGACCACGTCTCGGCACCGTAGGTCATCACTGGCATGACACACTGTTCAAACACTTTCGTCTTGAGACACTGAGGAATTTTGGACGTGAAGACGCTGCGTAACTTCCCGAATGCTGCCCAGCCGAGCTGGATTCGCCGAGTGACCTCCTTCTCAAAGTTAGATCTTCCTAGTTGGACTGTTTGTCCTAGATAGACGTATTTGTCCACCACTTCGAGTATCGAGTTCCCTACCGATATTGGGGTGGGCGCTACATGAGAGTTGGCCATGACTTTCGTCTTGTCCATATTCATCTTGAGTCCCACTTGTTGGGAAACCCGATTGAGGTCCTGTAGCATTTTGCTGAGGTCTTCGAATGACTCTGCCATGACCACGATATCGTCAGCAAACCGAAGGTGAGTGATGTATTCGCCATTGATATTGATGCCAAGTTCTTCCCATTCCAGGAGCTTGAAGGCATCTTCCATTGCATTGGTGAAGAGCTTCGGAGATAATACATCTCCTTGTCTTACACCCCTCTGCAATGGAATAGCCGCCGTGGTCTGATCTTGTATTCGAACTGACATTGTGGCGTTTCTATATAAACACTTCAACACTTCAATATACCTGTAGTCAATGTGGCACCGCTGTAGAGCCTGCAGCACTGCCCACGTCTCGATAGAATCAAAGGCCTTCTCATAGTCCACAAACGCTAAGCATAGTGGCAAATTGTACTCCTCGGTCTTCTGTACAATCTGCCGCAGCGTAAAAATGTGATCTATGGTACTGTACCCTTTTCGGAAGCCGGCTTGTTCGGGAGGCTGGAAGTCATCAAACCTGCGAGCCAGACGGTTCGTAATAACCCTCGAAAACAGCTTGTAAACATGACTCAGAAGCGAGATGGGCCTATAATTCTTAAGGAGAGTCTTATCACCCTTCTTAAAGAAAAGCACCACCACGCTTCTGTTCCATGCTTCTGGCGTCACACCTTCGAACAAGACTGAATTAAAGAGCTTCTGAAGGACTTTAAGTACTGGTGTTCCACCCGCTTTCAGTAGCTCTGATGTGATTCCGTCCTCGCCCGGCGCCTTGTTGTTTTTGAGCTGTTTAAGGGCCATCCTAATCTCATACAAGCTGATGTCCGGGATATCTTCGGTATAGTGTCGGGTAAGTTTTGCTCTAGGGTCTGTTGAGCTATTAACAGGTTTTGCAACTGAAGTGTACAGCTGTCCATAGAACCGTTCGATCTCCTCAGTACCTCTGGCCTCGTGGACGCTACCCTGCCGTCCTCCGTCTTCAGCTTTGTCAGCTGGCTCTGCCCAATAGACTGGTCCCTGGCGAAAACTTTGATGCCCTTGTTTCGCTCAATCGTTCCTTTAATATTTTTAGTATTAAAGTCTCGAATATCGCTCCGCAGGGACTGGCATATCTGTCTGTTGAGCCGCCGATATGACTCCGTGTCATCAGAGGATTGCAGCGTTATAGAACGCCTTTCAGCCATGAGGTTCAGAGTTCGATCGGTTAGTTTTTGAGGTCTATTTTTACGACAGGGCTTAAAGAACTTGGAGCCGACTGTGTGGACAGTTTCCACCAAACTGTTATTTATACCGTCCACGGTATCGCAATCTAGGCAAGCAAAGCGATTTGTAAGTTCCAGTTGGAAGCTTTCCGGGTTTTGAATATGGGTCGCAGATGGTCGGAGCGTAGACTTCAATAGGCGAGACCGTTCTAGTTTGACGTTTATGTTCAATGTGCCTCTGACCATTCGGTGATCGCTTCCGGTTTTAACCCTGTTGATCACGGAGACATCATTGAAAATTTGTCTCTTTGTGGCCATAATGAAGTCTATCTCATTTCTGGTAGAACCGTCGGGGCTCAACCAGGTCCATTTCCTATGAGGCGGCTTCCTGAAGTACGAGTTCATCATGTAGAGTTCCTCCTTCTCCAGGAAATCGGCCAGCCTCTGGCCCCTCGGATTCCGATCTCCATATCCAAATGGCCCCACCCCCAACTCATCACCGCTTCTCTCGCCCAACTTTGCGTTGAAGTCCCCCATTACAACACTGTAGTGCGACTTTGAAGCATGTATGGCTTGTGAGATGTCCTCATACAAAACTTCTACTTCATCGTCAGGGTGTTTCGAGGTCGGTGCGTAAACCTGTATGACCTTCAGCGAATATCTTTTAGATATTCTGAGTATCAGGTACGCCACCCTGCTTGATATGCTTGTAATAGAGATGATATTGTTGACGAGGACTTGTGCACGATAAACCCGACACCACCTTGGGACTGTTGATCGCCCTCCCGGTAATAGAACAGGTGACCGGATTTGAGGGTTATCGTGTCCTCCCCCTCTCTTCGGACTTCAGATAACCCTATAATATCCCAGTTCAGCCTGCCTATCTCTTCTTCCAGCTCGGCGAGCTTCTCGTCGGTCCTTAAAGTGCGCGTGTTGTATGTCATCAGTGATAATCTACGTCGGTTGTCCGTGGGTGCGTTTGCTTTGGTCGTTTGACGGAGGAGCGCCGCCCGGGATTCTTAGCACCCCTGGTTCCAGTGCTTGGCCGGCGCCCGTCAACGCCAGTTCTGCAACTGGAGCCGCCGGGAACTTGGGGCCATGGTTTGACTTGTACTGCCATGTTTATTTAGGGGGGTTGGATCGTCACCCGCCACGCTGATCCAGTGCGGGTTGGCGGGTCGCCATTGCCTCGTCCGTTGACCAGCAGGGTGCACCACGGGCAGGTAAGGTTGGCTTGGGCCCCGAAGGTGTTGGTAGGGCCCCTTACGCCCCTTACACCACAAACTAACATGATATAAAAATATCTGATACTCGATTCTTCGGTTCAGCTATTTTTGAAGTAGGTCAGTTGTAAATACACTACAATTGGTAGCTTTTACCAAAAAATAAAGAATGGTACTTTCACATCTTAAATTGATTGTTGTTTCAAGTAAATACTTAATAGTATTACCGATTACATGCATTATTTGGGGCTAATCCTACTAATATTATAAAGGCGGATGTTTGTGTGTGTGTGTTTGTTACGACATCACGCAAAAACGGCTGATTAGATTGACATGAAACTTTGCAGAAATATAAAAGGGCATCTGGAATAACACATAGGATACTTTTTACCACGGAAAAATGTCTCATTCCCACGGGATCACGCATTTTCCAATATTTTTGAAATAGGTGGCGTGACTGAGCCGATTCGCGTTTTAAACGTTTTCGCCGAAAACTAACAGCGACATCTCTCGGCGAATAATGCTTTTTTCCCGCGGAATAATAGGTTGCAGCGGGTGAAACCGCTGACGGGCAGCTAGTTATAATATAATGCACGTTAGATTTTTTTCATCCCTTCTATTAAAAAAGCTACGCTTTGGTCGTACTAAAGTGGGATTAAAATAGGTCATCTAATCCCAAGGGATTAAAATTCATTTGAATTTGGAACACAAATATTTGCAGCCAATCAATCGAAAATTTACTACAGATAGGTTTTTTTCTCTGCAACACTACCTGTTATCTGTTATTTTATTGAGTATTTTACACCTAGTATGTAGCTCATAAAAGACCTAATTCCTAGCAAAATTTGAAATTAAAAAGTAATGTGTCAAATTTTATTCTTCTTTTGGCGCGTTATCTGGCCAGCAATGGGCAACAACAATATAACCTCCCGAGGTATATCGCAATATTTAATATTAAATGAAATGAGTGATAATGTTTTTGTATTGGATGTTTATAACACAATTTATATGATGTATTGTAAAATAATGGACAATAGCAAGCAATATTTAAAGAACTTCGTAGATTAAGTAAGTATTTATTGTTTTTCTCATAGAGGGGGATGAAAAGTAGTATGTATCACTCGGGTATAAAGTTATTTATTCTCGGGCGACTTACATTGAATCCCTCGCTTCACTTACGATTATACTTTAAAATCCCTCGTTCCGCTCATGATTCAAAATAGCGCCCTCGCCCTAAATATATCACTTTATTCCCTTGTTATAAAAACTACTATTTATACTTACATGGCAGTCTTTGATAAATCTTAGCGCATATTTCATGAAGATATACCTAGATAATATTTCGAAAGTTTTATGTAATTGCCGTGAGAATCGGATGCTTTATTATCTCATGTGCTTATGGAAATTTTAAAACACACAGTAGTACCTATAATTAGATGCGTGACTTTTTGTTTAAGCTATAATAAGTGTTGGTAAATAATTGTAAATTAAAAGTACTTACTCGTTTCACTTGTCTAAGATAATATGTAGACAATGTGTTAAGTGAAGTGACATGTTTACAAAACAAATAAAATACTAAAATACATTACATGTAGTGTAGATAACGCTACTAGTATAGCTAGAGCTACAGATATGAAACTATGGTAGAGACGCAAGGTGTAAGGTCATAATAAGTTGTAGCTTGTTCTTAATTTGTATTTAATTCATGTACTTATAATTAAAGTGCCTCCATTCTCATAGGAAAGTTCCTTAGCAGATTCGTTATCCTTTCCTATCACTTTAATAGGTAAAAGAAAATGTACTAGAAATCCGCAGAAATCATTTTCGAATTGATAATTTTAAGCGTTTTTATGCGGGACCATAGAGTGCTTACAAAGTATTTGTTAAGATTAACGCGTTACATGCTATTTTAGCATCAATATTACCAAATTAATTGATTTTATTAGAACTCGTAAGTGTTTTTTGTATTGATTGAAAAAAAAAACACTTAACCATAACCTAATTACTATTAATTAGCCAAGAGAATGTGCCAATATGCTAATAATTTATGCTACATTTCTCTTAAAATATATTGAAAGCACCTTCCAAGAAAGTGTTGATTTCAGTGACCTGTCGTAAACCTAAGCCAAGTCTGTGGCCTGTCCTCAGTAGGTAGTTATTGCAGCATGATATGGAGTAAAAAATAATTGAAGGTTGATAATAAAATAAAAGAAAAACTGTCTTTGATGGCAGTACCTATTGAAAATGCCATAGTGTGTGTATAACCTTGAAGAGAGCTGTAAGAGCTGTTTAATTTTAGAATTAGATGGATGATCCCCAATGATGATGATAATGACTGACGACATCAGCTTAAAGGCTTTTCACTTGCTTACGCGGTGCGATTAGACCGACATAATCCTTGAGATAAAAAATAGTTATTTAATGGATATTTCGCCTCAATTATACCTATGTGTTGTAAAATTAATTGAGCCGTACGTGTGGTATATTTTTTGCTTATCTAGAGTAATTGAAATGCATAATTACTATGGTTACGATTTAATAAACTTTCGAAAAGTCTACAAACTCTGGTAAAAATAGTACCTCGTAAACTCGTGTAATCTAAGGATAATAAATTCAAAAATAGCTGATTTATAAAATTAATTGGGCTATACATTTTGTATGTATTTTGCTTATCTGTAGTAATAAAAATGCATTCTATGGTTACGATTTAATAACCTGTGACGTACTAAATCTATAAACTCTGGTAAAAAAGTACCATGTAAATACGTATAATCTATATTATGATGATGTTATTAAAAAGCAAAAATAACTGATCTAAGTATAAAATTAATTGATCTTTACATTTTATATGTGCTTTGCTTATCTGTAGTTATAAAAATGCATTATATGGTTCTGGTTTAATAATCTGTGACGTACTCAATTTATAAAATCTGGTTAAAATAGTAAATACGTATACCTAATCTAAATGATGACGTTAAAACTTAAAATACCTGATTTATAAAATTAATTGGGCCATACATTAAGTATGTGTTTTGCTTATCGTTAGTAATAAAAAACATCCTATGGTTATGATTTAATAACCTTATGCAGGTATTAAATCGATAAGTACATGTAAAAAAAATTACAGGGATTTACAGATTTATACATTTAATGTACTATTTTTACCCTAAGTGATAGTGTTGTTAAAAGTCAAAAATGACTGATTTATACAATTAACTGAACCATAAATGTATTAGGTATTTCGTTTATCTGTAGTAAGGAGCATTCTACGATTATGATTTATTAATCTTTCACGTACTAAATCCATAAATTTAAGTAAAAATAGAAAAAGAAACACAATTAGCATAAAGTAAGTTATACGTGTGGTACGTATTTTGCTTATCTATGGTAATGAAAAGGCATTCTATGTTTTGATTAAAAACAATGATTTAATTTGGATTTAATATCATTTGAAATACTAAATCTATAACATCTGGTAAAAATTGTTCATACTGTTTATTATCTAAATGATAATATAGTAATGAAAAGGCATGCTATGGTAATGATATGATGATTTAACAACTTTGACATAGACCAAATCTATAAAATCTGCTAAAAATAGTACCTACTATTTGCGTATTATCTTTATGATGGCGTTGTAAGAAAGTAATAATAATTTACGGATAAAGATGCTATTTTTATAAGTCCCCCGAAGATCCCTAGCCTAGGTTTTACAGAAATGCGATTGGGTAGATACAACTCGAAAATAATCTATGTTGACTTGCTTTAGTGGCTGTAACTGTAAGTTTACTCGTAAAATTAGTATTTTATTACTGTTTTCATATGATCTCATGAGTACTGTCAATTTTATTAGTGTCCCATGTCACGGCCGTTTTCATAAAAAAGGTATGATTTTATAAATGTACGTTATCTATCTACAAGTTGCTATCCTGTAAATGAGGATACCATTCTTAAACAAATTATCAGATACTATGCGATAAGGTGCCGCACGATCAATCGTAGGAAACCGTGAACATATTAGACTGAATTGTTTGATTTGAGCGCAAATGATTAATTATAATAATAATAGCCTTCACTGCTCAGGGCAGAGTACAGTGTATTAGGTTCTATCGACACGCGGTTGTAAACACCAAGGACATGGTTACAAACATACGTACATATATCACGCCTTTATTCCAAGCGGGGTAGGCAAAGCATGGATAAGCAACGTAGGTACTGTATTTACGCTACACTTGTTGGAACGCTATTTCATTATTTATACCTACTAGTCCGCCTAATAGTTTTACTTGCTGCTACCACCGGTTCTCCTTCGAAACTAAGGTTTTCCCCGTGGTCAGATCCACAGGCGTAGCTTACTCGTATACCTTTTCTACACAGGGATAATCTTAACTTGAAATAGTTTTTGCTGTCTGGCTAGTTAATTTATTTATCAACTACGTGCAAACAAATAAAAAACAAATGTGTCCCGCGATTGTAAGTATACCGATTCGTTAAAAAATTAAAATATATTTGACCAAAATGTTTTCCCGGAAGATGTTTATTATGTAAAGATTTCAACCGATTGAAAACGTATCGTGTAACGAGATATAGACATAGAGATAACCAACCACTTATGGAGGTATATCACTGTTATCTGCTACCGTGAAGGTCTCGGATCATGTTCCTCACAACGATCCTTGGATTACAAGCCAAGTTCACTATCACACTACTGACAGCTAACATCTTGCACACTGCTGAATGTCGTCCGTGAAAGAACTAAATCTAGCGTTATCTACATAGGTTATCTCAACGATTAAGATTAATGTATTGTCGATAAGCATAGAGTTTTGAGGTCGTAAATTAGTTTAATAACGCTTGAAAATTGGGTAATAGATCTACAATTTTACTCGGGACATAATTGGCTCATAGGCGAAGTATGTAATCACCATTTTATATGGAGATAGAGGTAGAGATTTTATTCATTTTCCCTGATATACGGTTACATCCTTCACATTCCTAGAAAAATACGGGAGAAAATCAAATATCTACCAGTTGTGGGTGCTTAGAGGGCTGTAGGCATTTTATGGAAATTTGGGCATCTTAATATCTCAAATCAGTAGTTAGCTACCAAGTTATCTAGTTTACGAGATTTAAGCATTTCGTATTTTTTCATTGCTTTTAGACATCTTTCTTAATTTTTCTACATCTTCAAAAATGCTTGATCTGGTCATAAAGAGTATGTCCTAATTATTTTCTGTAATTTGTAGTTGGTACTTGTTAACTTCTTACTCATACATTTTAACGACAACGAGATAAAATAAAACCTGTACTGAGTTTCTTGAATTTCGTATTAGTCATGCTAGTTCACAGTAATTATGGGTGTTAGCAAATAATTGATTGGCAAAATTTTATCACATCCGTTAACCCATGTACTTCTTACAAAGGTGCGTACTATAGGTATACCTCGTACAGAAGTAATCCACACGGATAAGTGCGATTGTGGTTTGATACCTTATACAAGTATCCACGTGACTAAACGCAACTTAGTATTTAAAAATCTACATCATTTAAAAGAAGGAGTTGATTTAAATTCATTATCTCATCACATGTAAATAACAACGTTTCTAAATTAAAAATATTGATTACGAGCACCCTGCTCATCGATTTCATTTGTTGCTTTCTGCTTTCCAGTAAACCGCCTGCGACACACAAGAATAACGTAGTTTTCTAATAAGTAGCGATATATGTTTTTAAATTGATACAGTACTGGTTGGAGTATAAAAATTGACGTGATGTGATGATGATGAAATACGCGATCTGATGTGATAAAAACTATTTAGCTTTTTATCTTGCAAAATATTGTATGAAAGGAAACATTGAAAGACTAAAGCCCGTATTTATAAATCGCACTCAACTCTGGAATCGATCTTGAGAGCGATTTTGAGCAGTAGAAACACCATCTCAAAATTGTGGGACGGTACCCCACGGTCCCGGGTTCAAGTCTCGGCGGTCGCTGATGTATTTTTAAATTTTCTCATTTTCAATTTATCTCAAAATCACTCTCAAGATTTATTTCAGAGTTGAGAGCGATTCATAAATAGGTACGGGCCTGAGTACCTTAGGCTTATTTTATTAAACTACATTCAAACTGATTGTGCAAGTAATACATAAAGTAGGTATATCTTAGTATCTCCCACATACCGGTTTTGAGTAGCAATGTACCTATAGTCCGTCAACTTCGTGCACGACCTTCCTGCGGGGTACAGACGGTCGGGGGGCGAAAAAGCACGTCATTTTAATATGACGTGCACCGCGGATGCGCGCGTCACCCTTCCCCGCTACACCTCCCGCTACCCGCTGACATCTCCCTCCCCAACGTCTGTCACCCCTAGGGAGGGTCGCGCACGAACTGGACGGACTATAATACTTGTGTAAAACTAAAGTAGGTAACCCAAATACCTAACATTGACAAAAAACACTTCTCGTGTTTTTGTTGAAATTACTTTTCGTGTTGACATAATATTCTTTCTATTGCTATCGTCGAGAAATTAGATTTCAAAAATTATAGAGTCTTGTGATCCTATATGTTTTCCGAAAACAACCACTACAAAACAGGTTTTGAATCACCTACAGACGAGATACATGTGGTGCCGGCCTAGAATAGCATCAGCACATATATTTCCCGTCATTCCCGTCGGTGTCGTAAGAAGTGACTAAGGGATTTGAGAATCGATGTGTATTGCAATTTTTGGGGACAGGCTGATAAACTGTCACTATGGTGATACCTACACAGTCTTCTAAATTCTTAAACTTTTGTGTCGGTCGTGGTGAAAAAGCAAGTGATATAGGCGGGATATATGTATGTACGTGTGAACAGATGAAATAATGCAATGATGAACCGACATCGGTAGAGAAATAGGTTAGTACCTACCTATAGTAATGTCTTAAATGCTTGGTTAATATGAGTTTAAAGAGTCATTTATGCAAATTGGAAATACACAATTTATCAATTAGATATGTTTTGTTCGTTTTTGTCAATGAGTATTGTACGAGATCTTTTGTATGAATTCCGGTATGATCAGGTGTATTGATAATAATCTAGCTGACGTATTGTTTCACGTTATGGCCATGAGTAACGTATACATTATTATCATACATAACTCTATTTTTATGTTTGTATATTTAACATTTTTATAGATTTGAATAGGTACATATATTATTTTATTTTGTTTGTATAAACTACTTTAAGCATGTCAATACAAATATTACTTTGCTAGTTCTGGTAGGGTAAAGACATCTGTGTTACAGCCAGATTATACTGGTAGAGAAAAGCGATGAAAATTCGCGTTGTTACTTTGATTTAAGTCATGCTTTAGTCGAATAATTTGAATTTGAAGAGGAAACACACAAGACTTCTTATCGATTTCATATCTAGATTGCAATCGTCCATTGAATTCAATGCTAATATCTAGTACCTATCTAGTATCAGAAAAGTTTATTGTAAAAAGAAAATAAAAAATGAGAGTTTAATAGGTTTATATTATAAGCAGAATGAATGAAGGATGCAATGCAGGAATACATGGCAGTTAAAGCAATTGGATAATGACATGTCAGAGGATGTTTCACCCGCGGAAATACTCACGTTGGAGGACGCACTAGATGAAACAATTCTGTGGGCGATGTTGGTACTCTTCTGATGACCATTTTGCGGCCATCCGTGCAGCCCATCCCAATAGATGCAAGGGAACGCACAGAAGGAGCATAATAGTTGGTCCCGCATTCTGAGCCCTCTGGATTCAAGGTAACAGGCTCGTAGGGCCGCAAACTTCGAGCGGATGCTGCCCCAGAAGCGGCACTTGGGTCGCGAATTCTGTGAGTATCCGTGAAGCTCTTTACTTTTCGCATTTGCCCAGAGGGCGTTACGGTCGGGATTGGATTGTGTAGGTCGAGAAGCTTTGATTGATCGCCGTCGGGGTCGTCATACTGATCCACGTGGATCGCCACGCTGGGCACCGCGTTTTCCATCGGACCTTCTACTTTATTCATAATATATCACTATCACTGTGTCATTTCGCGTAGAATGGAGTCGCGTGCGTCGAAGGCGACGCGCGACTTATGAATAATTGACGAACGCGAGTCGCGCGCGAGTTCGGTTCGGCTGGCCGACCAACTGGTTGGTTCGTCAAACGCAGCCCGGCTGCAGCAATTGGTAAACAAAGTGTTGTCTGGTGGTTAGTAGTGGGGCCCAGGAAGGGAGGGCAGGGGGCAGGTCGCGCATGCGCCGTCGCCGCCGCCGGCTGGCCGCACTCTACTGAGCTGCGCCTGCGACGGACTCAGGGTCATCATGCTCATAATTTATTTGGGCGGGAAGTCAATGATTTTTTAAAATAATCATATTCGTAATGTTCTACTTTTGAAATGATATTATATTATAGTAATAAAATAGAAGAGTTTAGTAGAGTTGTGTAGAGTTATCTGAGTTACCTATCTAACTATTTTCATGTCATAAATAATTACCTGATTGTTCTTTTTCCATTCAGTTATATGCTACTTAGGTTTTATACCTACTGCTTTTCATTCATCTTATAGGTTCTGATCAGTGGTAATGATGGTGTTATATGGGTTATACTTTTGAGCCCAGGAGGTGGTTACGTTGATAGCCTTTTGTTGTACCGTTGCACCTACTTATTGAAATTCTATAGAAATCTACTCCGATTGCCTGACTTTGTTCCTAAAAAGGGCAAGGGCGAATGCGGAGAGTCTGACCAAACCCTAGACCACATCGTAAACTATTGATACATTTTCATTGCTACTCTCCTATTTATAAAGAAACACCGACATTAGACCCCTTGTTTTTAGAGGGGTTTACCAAAATCAGGTGGGTTGATTATAATTATTTAAATTCTTATTTTTATAGGTTAAGGGCAGGCAGATGATGATGATGTCGACCATAAAACCTACAGCCGATATCCTACCAAAAATGACTCTATTTTTTGCATATATTATTATATGTCTATTTAACGATTTATTGTACACAAAACATACATAAAACCAATTTAAAATGAGACGAGACACAATAAGTTTACTTATTTCTAAAAAGAAATTTCTTACATCAAACACCAACACATGTGAGGCTATAAGTAACTATATTCGATTCCTCCAAGTAGAGTGGTCAATGAATAGGGTTATAATTTGGAAGATCCTAAACTACAAAATTTTACGTTGGTACTTTGTTTGACCTATTAGCGAGCGGAACATACTAAAATAACTCATCTCTTCGAGGCTGGGGGCATTGCGGAAGCGTAAAAAGGTCCCAAATATTTTGGTTGTCTTTTGAAAACGGTGCGTTTTATGAAGTATTGTTGTATGGGACAAAGAAAGCTTATGAAATTCTGTACATGTTTAGTCTTGACAGCATTTAGGTACCTATTCCCATTCGTTGTCCAGCTGTTGACAGTCTGGTCATGGTCAGATTAATTGTTCCCTTAGAGCGGTTTCGCACTTATTAATTTCTATCGTTATTTACGCAAAATGGTGAACGATGAACACTCCTTTCATGAACGTCACCATGAACAATGAAATAGTTCTACGGCTACTACGGACCAGATTTTCACGGGTTCGGATCGGATTCGGATCGGACGTAGTGCGAAACCGCTCTAACCTAAATGTTTGCAAGAATAATATGAGTAAAATACTAGTTTATTGAAATTCTATGTCTACTGTTCAAATATATGCTGTACTTACCTAAAATATCCATGTTTATCGTCCGGTAGCAACTTCCGCGACATGTAGGCTGATGTGTTCGGGTTAAAGGCTGATCCGCAACTGCCTCTTGATAAGAATATTCGCTTAATTTTGAGGCGCGCCTCTCAGATTCGCTAATTTATATGTCGTTCCTTCTTCATTACCACACATTATAAACTGGCAATTTACAAGTTCATACCCACTCACGTTTTGGCAATCGTTTGCATGGAGTATTCTGTCACATTACGGGTAAACAGCTACGTCACCAGGCAAACATGAGATAAACTGCTACGTACTTAACAACCTTGTTAAACTTTTTAATACTTCTCTTAAATCCTAGATTTGAGGGTAGAGATTCTTAAATAATATCTATTATCTGTTGCCGTCCGTAGATGAAATGCTTTACCTAACTTGTTGATATGCTTAGTAGTTGGTATCCCTAGTTAGTAGGTATCTTTTACCTTCAGTATATGTAAGTAGCTATAGGTATCTAGGTAAGTATCTAAATAAGTACCTACCAGTACATATACCTAGTAGGTAGAGTCAGTTAAGCACAGTCCTTTATTTCGGGCGCTGCACACGGCATGCGACGACAATGTGACAGCGTCGTGCCAAACTATCACAAAATATTCACTCGACCCTATTAGGGATTTTCGCGATTGTCATTTGTTACGATGACAAAATACAGCTCCACATCTGATCTGATAGATATGTTTTGTTCGTTTTTGTCAATGAGTATTGTACGAGATCTTTTGTATGAATTCCGGTATGATCAGGTGTATTGATAATAATCTAGCTGACGTATTGTTTCACGTTATGGCCATGAGTAACGTATACATTATTATCATACATAACTCTATTTTTATGTTTGTATATTTAACATTTTTATAGATTTGAATAGGTACATATATTATTTTATTTTGTTTGTATAAACTACTTTAAGCATGTCAATACAAATATTACTTTGCTAGTTCTGGTAGGGTAAAGACATCTGTGTTACAGCCAGATTATACTGGTAGAGAAAAGCGATGAAAATTCGCGTTGTTACTTTGATTTAAGTCATGCTTTAGTCGAATAATTTGAATTTGAAGAGGAAACACACAAGACTTCTTATCGATTTCATATCTAGATTGCAATCGTCCATTGAATTCAATGCTAATATCTAGTACCTATCTAGTATCAGAAAAGTTTATTGTAAAAAGAAAATAAAAAATGAGAGTTTAATAGGTTTATATTATAAGCAGAATGAATGAAGGATGCAATGCAGGAATACATGGCAGTTAAAGCAATTGGATAATGACATGTCAGAGGATGTTTCACCCGCGGAAATACTCACGTTGGAGGACGCACTAGATGAAACAATTCTGTGGGCGATGTTGGTACTCTTCTGATGACCATTTTGCGGCCATCCGTGCAGCCCATCCCAATAGATGCAAGGGAACGCACAGAAGGAGCATAATAGTTGGTCCCGCATTCTGAGCCCTCTGGATTCAAGGTAACAGGCTCGTAGGGCCGCAAACTTCGAGCGGATGCTGCCCCAGAAGCGGCACTTGGGTCGCGAATTCTGTGAGTATCCGTGAAGCTCTTTACTTTTCGCATTTGCCCAGAGGGCGTTACGGTCGGGATTGGATTGTGTAGGTCGAGAAGCTTTGATTGATCGCCGTCGGGGTCGTCATACTGATCCACGTGGATCGCCACGCTGGGCACCGCGTTTTCCATCGGACCTTCTACTTTATTCATAATATATCACTATCACTGTGTCATTTCGCGTAGAATGGAGTCGCGTGCGTCGAAGGCGACGCGCGACTTATGAATAATTGACGAACGCGAGTCGCGCGCGAGTTCGGTTCGGCTGGCCGACCAACTGGTTGGTTCGTCAAACGCAGCCCGGCTGCAGCAATTGGTAAACAAAGTGTTGTCTGGTGGTTAGTAGTGGGGGGCCCAGGAAGGGGAGGGCAGGGGGGGCAGGTCGCGCATGCGCCGTCGCCGCCGCCGGCTGGCCGCACTCTACTGAGCTGCGCCTGCGACGGACTCAGGGTCATCATGCTCATAATTTATTTGGGCGGGAAGTCAATGATTTTTTAAAATAATCATATTCGTAATGTTCTACTTTTGAAATGATATTATATTATAGTAATAAAATAGAAGAGTTTAGTAGAGTTGTGTAGAGTTATCTGAGTTACCTATCTAACTATTTTCATGTCATAAATAATTACCTGATTGTTCTTTTTCCATTCAGTTATATGCTACTTAGGTTTTATACCTACTGCTTTTCATTCATCTTATAGGTTCTGATCAGTGGTAATGATGGTGTTATATGGGTTATACTTTTGAGCCCAGGAGGTGGTTACGTTGATAGCCTTTTGTTGTACCGTTGCACCTACTTATTGAAATTCTATAGAAATCTACTCCGATTGCCTGACTTTGTTCCTAAAAAGGGCAAGGGCGAATGCGGAGAGTCTGACCAAACCCTAGACCACATCGTAAACTATTGATACATTTTCATTGCTACTCTCCTATTTATAAAGAAACACCGACATTAGACCCCTTGTTTTTAGAGGGGTTTACCAAAATCAGGTGGGTTGATTATAATTATTTAAATTCTTATTTTTATAGGTTAAGGGCAGGCAGATGATGATGATGTCGACCATAAAACCTACAGCCGATATCCTACCAAAAATGACTCTATTTTTTGCATATATTATTATATGTCTATTTAACGATTTATTGTACACAAAACATACATAAAACCAATTTAAAATGAGACGAGACACAATAAGTTTACTTATTTCTAAAAAGAAATTTCTTACATCAAACACCAACACATGTGAGGCTATAAGTAACTATATTCGATTCCTCCAAGTAGAGTGGTCAATGAATAGGGTTATAATTTGGAAGATCCTAAACTACAAAATTTTACGTTGGTACTTTGTTTGACCTATTAGCGAGCGGAACATACTAAAATAACTCATCTCTTCGAGGCTGGGGGCATTGCGGGAAGCGTAAAAAAGGTCCCAAATATTTTGGTTGTCTTTTGAAAACGGTGCGTTTTATGAAGTATTGTTGTATGGGACAAAGAAAGCTTATGAAATTCTGTACATGTTTAGTCTTGACAGCATTTAGGTACCTATTCCCATTCGTTGTCCAGCTGTTGACAGTCTGGTCATGGTCAGATTAATTGTTCCCTTAGAGCGGTTTCGCACTTATTAATTTCTATCGTTATTTACGCAAAAATGGTGAACGATGAACACTCCTTTCATGAACGTCACCATGAACAATGAAATAGTTCTACGGCTACTACGGACCAGATTTTCACGGGTTCGGATCGGATTCGGATCGGACGTAGTGCGAAACCGCTCTAACCTAAATGTTTGCAAGAATAATATGAGTAAAATACTAGTTTATTGAAATTCTATGTCTACTGTTCAAATATATGCTGTACTTACCTAAAATATCCATGTTTATCGTCCGGTAGCAACTTCCGCGACATGTAGGCTGATGTGTTCGGGTTAAAGGCTGATCCGCAACTGCCTCTTGATAAGAATATTCGCTTAATTTTGAGGCGCGCCTCTCAGATTCGCTAATTTATATGTCGTTCCTTCTTCATTACCACACATTATAAACTGGCAATTTACAAGTTCATACCCACTCACGTTTTGGCAATCGTTTGCATGGAGTATTCTGTCACATTACGGGTAAACAGCTACGTCACCAGGCAAACATGAGATAAACTGCTACGTACTTAACAACCTTGTTAAACTTTTTAATACTTCTCTTAAATCCTAGATTTGAGGGTAGAGATTCTTAAATAATATCTATTATCTGTTGCCGTCCGTAGATGAAATGCTTTACCTAACTTGTTGATATGCTTAGTAGTTGGTATCCCTAGTTAGTAGGTATCTTTTACCTTCAGTATATGTAAGTAGCTATAGGTATCTAGGTAAGTATCTAAATAAGTACCTACCAGTACATATACCTAGTAGGTAGAGTCAGTTAAGCACAGTCCTTTATTTCGGGCGCTGCACACGGCATGCGACGACAATGTGACAGCGTCGTGCCAAACTATCACAAAATATTCACTCGACCGACCCTATTAGGGATTTTCGCGATTGTCATTTGTTACGATGACAAAATACAGCTCCACATCTGATACAAAAACGTAATACCTACCTATGGTTCTGAGCCGATTTAAATGCAAGAAATACGACGTTCGTGGCAACCATCTACTTAGTTACCTTGAGTTCCTCTGCGATTTCAGTTTATTCCAGTAAATGTTAGTAAGTGTCAAAATCGACGTTAGTTAGTATTGAGTGAGCCATCTGTAAAGGCCTCGCGCACCGTTTTCCTAATTTGTGCCATTATGCACGGCGTGCCGCGTGGACTTGCTGGTATCTCATACAAGCCCATACAAACCAGTCATTTTGACAGCGGCGGACTGACGTGCGACGCACCCAAAATTTAATTTAACCTATAGATGGTTTTTCAATATTTTCTCTTTTCGTTTCGTGTCAAACGATTATTTCACATGATTATTTCTTACGCGGGAGATGTCTGTTTGTACTGTGCAAGTCTTACGAGTAGACGGGCAAAACCATGCGTAGCGCCTCTTTCTCTGTAGATACGTAGAAGCCTTGCCTGCCTACGTCTGCGTAGATATACCAGGTGTGAGGGACGGTCCACTAAAATTTTGTCGCACGTGCATTCCACGACGAAGAAGGGACGGTGTACAGAAAATTATGCAAGGAATAAGAAACCAATTATTAGACCATGAAACTGAACAACTTTTACTATGAAACCAACTTTTACTAGGGAACCTAAAAAAGTTTAGAGTTTCCGTAGAAAGACAGTCAGGTGATTGGGAATGCTGTATAGAGGTCGCGATTTTTTTTCAATTCTCTGATCTAGCCTGCAAAGTTCTCGGCCACAGAGATAAAGAAAGGTATCTGATATCTATGTTCTCGGTACACCTTTTTTTGTGATGGGCTCTACATTTATCGGTCCCGGGACCGGCTAAAACTACACCTAACTATTTGATGGGGAGCGAGGGCTCACCCGGATGAGTGTAGGTAGGTGGTTGTTCAAACAACTGGGCTTACGAGTTGTTCTGGGTAGAACGTATCGGACAATGCCCACCGGGTATATGCCGGTGGTTGCCAAAGAAGGGCACAAATGTGGGACCTCCGCGTCCCCGCCGGCAGGGACGTCAGTTGCTTGAAGAGCTTGTGGAATGTGATCTACTCGCAATGGATCAACAATTTCCACTAGAAAAATACCTTTCTTAACGTTAGCAAACTATGAAATGATATGAAAAATAAGTTTCGAATAGAGGTTACGTTGGTTTTTTTTTTCTATCGAGCGAACTTCATATGATTGTGTAACTGAAAACGAATTTGACTCTCTTAGATTCTCGACAGCACAATATATTTCTTTTTCAGAACTTTATGACCATTTTCTACGGAATAATATTGTTTTGAAAAAGAAGATTTGAAGTAGGTATCAGGCTTATATTAAGTCCAGCGACCTAGCTCTTTTGGGGAATTATGAAATACTTATGATATGATTGCAAATTTACAAAGACATACTAAGAGTAAGTTTTAATTTGATTAGATGCGTGGTTGATTACGAATAATTTAGAAAAAATACTAGAGATTATGGCTGCTTGGGTTGTAACTAACTAACTAACTAACTCCACTGACACAGCGACCCAGAGGTTCTTTGGTTGTAGGTAGGGGGAGTCCGGGAGACTTGCCCAGGTGGGAGACATGAACCACTTGAAATATCTTTTTAAATATTGCGCCTTTTAGGTCACACGGCAAATGAATAAACACGATTAACCTACCAATTACAAGTAACTTCAAATTCAGAGCGTAGTAGACGCAGAGCGTCAAAAAAGTGATTTTACCATCTTAGAGTGTTGTTACTAGAAGTATTTGTTTTGTATACTCTGCACTTATTTGTGAATGTATTCAAGGCAGATCTATATTATAGTATTGCCAAATCATCCTATTTTAATAAGAATTAAGTTTTATGCTTCGGATTTTAACTGTTTTAGAGTTAAACATTTTGATTAATTTCTTACATGGGCGAGGGAGACTTGAGCCATTTTGCTTGCGGGACACTTGCTCAGTGGGCAAGTCTCCTTCTACATCGGAACTCCTACATAAAATCTAATAATTTTTTATGCAAAAAAAGCCTTTTAATATTCGCCTAATTGTGTTACATTTCAAATCTCTATTAAGAGGGATCTATAGTCATTATTTTTCATACAAACGCTTTCAACGTATCCCTCTGCCAATTCGCAACCGATCGACTCAATTTTTTGCACGGTAACTCTTCTGGACTAGATCTATGCTCTATATTCTTTTTCTGGTTGTAATAACGCATTTAAAAAAAGATGTGGTCGTGGCAAAATACTCTAAAATTATCACCAAGTTTACGACTTGGTATCTTCTAAATATGACAATAATTTCAGCAAAACAAATGATACGGGCATAGAATATTTTATTGGCAGCAAAATAATGCCACTATCAACAAATTTGGTGGCGATTTCGAACGGGGAACCTGGTAAACCCAGAACGCAAATTTTCCGGTAGCGAGCTATAACTGTCCCTTTTACGGCTGCGGGACGGGTGGGATGCATAAATGAGATAGAAATATTTTTATCAACTGACAGCTCACGAACTTTCAGCTTGGTATAGTAGCCTCTTAAAGATACACCATATTAATTGGTTTTAACGATTTTTAAGTCAGTACGGATCTCAAAATTAAGTCCTCATCTAAGTTAATATACGCTATTGTAACGTGAAATGGTTGCATTGGAGTAATTTTCATTTGGTCTGTACCTATTGGTTTAGAAAGCAAATAAATGTTGCCTTATTATAGTAAAGTGAATCTTTACTGCGAAATTAAATCTTTTAGATGCTTCTTTGCTTTATTTTTCCTTGCCAAAGAGGTATGGGCAAGTGTCCCGCACGCACCCTATGGGCAAGTCTCCCACCGGTTGGGGAGCCTTGAGCCTAAGATTCACCATCATGTACTTGCAACATAACATAACATAAATATACTTTATTGCACATAAAACATGAAATGAACAAACAGAAATAAAACAAAGAGTACAATGCAGGCGGTCTTATAGCTATTTCTACCAGACAACTTTCGTTTTCAAATTAATATCAGTTTGTAGCCAGATTAATGGGCTAATTTTTGGTAAACAACTCATATCCCTAAATATTGCCGTTCCAATTCTACAGATTTTTAAGTATAAAGCGGTTCATTTCTCCCGGACTCCCGGACTACATTTTAATTTTCATCGGGATTGGATCTGTATCAATAAACCACAAAGTATTTTTATTATTATTTATTTTTTTATTAATAAGTATTTGCTTAACCTAAATAATAGTCAATATTTATTTTACATAATATAATGGTGTGTTCGAATATTTATATTATGAATATCACAAAATTCGAAGGAGGCGACGATTCCACGTTAATATAGATACAATGTAAAAATATAAAAGTAACCTAAGTAGGGCGCAGCAAGCGCAGGCGAGGAGCGCAGCAGTAGAGCTACGCGGCGCTCGCAGCGCCCTCACCCGGCGGTCCTCCGACGGCACGCACAGATTAAAGCTAAGTGAGTGAGAAGAAAGAGCCGACACCGCCCGGCGCCGGCGGAGGAGCGGGGCGCAGGACTAGCGTAGATCAGCGCTGGAACAGCGGGTTGGGGAAGTCAGGCGGGTGCGGCAGCGGCGCGGGTGGAGGCCGAGCGCGGCGCCACGCCACCAGCCAGCACGCTACTGCGGCCGCGACGGCCACCAGCGCCAGCAGCGCGGTCAGAGCCAGCGCTACGGCGAGCCCGGCCGCCGATACGCACACCTCGCCGCCAGACGGTCCGTTCGCGCTATCTGACGAACCGTCTCGTTGTCGAGCCACTCGGGACGGATCTCGCCGCTCCAGCGTTAAGATCTGGTTAGACTCGACGGTCACCTCCTCTCGAAGTTGTCCTTCGTTGCCCGATAATGGGCCATCGGGATAGATTGCTTCTCGTTTTCTTCGTTTTCCGAAAGCGTCGAAACCTCGACAGTTAACCTGTGCAAAAGTCATTTCGTTAGTAACGAATCACTAAAACTTTTGAAAGAAAAAGCATTGGGAAACTAATTCAAACATAGTGAGGCTACATAGATCACGTGAGATAATATCCAATATCCATTAATTTATATTCTATTTGTGTGTGATAATGCGTATATTTACGACTCCTGTTAAAAATAATACTTACTGGTTGACATTTTCCAAAACAGACTCGGATATTGCACTGGAATCGTATGTTATCACTGCTGGGGAATTTGAAAGCATTAAAGGAGGCACGCAGAGCGCTGCCGTCTTCGCTGCGTTCCCATTCTCCAAAGATGGCGGCATCTGTGGCACATCCATCTGCGTCTGTTACTGTATACTCGTTCTCCACGTTGGTAGCAACTTCGCTCGTCTTTGCGATACAGCTACGCGCGAATCCTCCGTAGATACCTGAAAATGTTATACGTTGCTTTATTTTCTGTAGCAGTTTACATAAGGATTCCTTTGTAAGTAATGCCTGTCGAACACTCACTAGAAGGCTGCACGTCAACTTGTAAGACGAGGTTCTCTCCAATCTCGGCTGAGCTGACTTCGTCACCGGTTCGAGAGACGATTCGCATAGAGCACGTGGGTGGTGGGCCGGTGTTAGCGATGGTCCCGGCAGTCGTCAGCATGGAAACGTTGAACGCGAGTGTGACGTTCTGTTCTCCAGTCTGGTAGATACATCTGATGTGGAATGCTTTGGCATTCGACGTCACTAATTTAGGATGTTTCTGCATCACAAGCACGAAACTTGCCAATCCCTGTAAAAAACGATTTGTTTAATAATTATCGGACAAACGATTTTTAAAATTAGACTGAGTGAAAAAATAAACAACCCAAATTTTTTATATCTTTCATTCATACTTACATTAACGTGTACAAGACCACAGTCGCCGAAGTGTACAGTGAAATCAACGGGGATCTCCTGGTTTTCTGGAGTGTGTACGACACGTCTACAACGCTCGTCTTTGCTGTAGCCTTTAACGTATAATACTCCGTTGAAGTCCTTGATCTTAAGGCTGACACTGACACCATCAGCTAAGCAGTGAACTTGCATTTCTGGTGGAGGGAAGTCTGTTCGGTAATTCGTGTCCGGGGGAGTTGCGTTGCAGTGTATTCTAGGGTTGCCTACGTAGCCGGTAATACATGTGCAGTGAGATCTATGTCCTGAGGCTTCACATTTTGCGTACAAGCCACACGGTTCAGCTTTGCAGGCATCAATGCACGCTCCATTTATGCAGCGTTCACTGTCGTCGCACTCGTCATCCGCTCGGCATCCTGCTAACACGCAAATGTCTCCGCGTGGTGTGTAACCACGCTCTACGTCGCATATGCAACGTCCTCGAGAGTCTACTACACGGCCCTCCTCTTCTGAGCATGGTATACATTCTCCATTGGCATCAATTCCTTGTCCTTCTATACATTTTTCTGTTGGAGCTAAAAATAAAATAAAAAATATAGAATATAGCCTTGAATAAAATGTATTTAATAATCCAACCCGGTTCAATTGGTTTTAGAGATTATTGATTACACAAAAGACTAAATATTCTACAATAATATAAAAGTGTATTGATGTGATAAAGTACTTACGTTTATTAGGAGTGCATTCGATGAGAGCATTTCCTTTGTATCCAGGTTCACATTCGCATACCATTGTTCTTACTGGCAGCGTATCGACAACCTTGCAGTCAGCGTTAATACCGCAAGGCTTTATCTCAAGACAAGGGTTCACGCATTTAGAGTTCAAACAAGCAGTACCTGATGGACAGTCACTATCCATCACACATTGAGGTTCGTTTGTTTTCTCACATCCCTTTTCAGTGCTGTCATAGCCCGGAGGACAAACACAGTGCACTTCATGCAGATGTACTCGGCATTCTGCCGGTTCGTTACAGGTAGTTTCTGTGCATGGTTCAACACATTTAGAGTTTATACATGATTTATCTAGTGGACAGTCTGAATCCGAACGACATGCGATAGGTGTACAAGCAATAGAAGGTTGGCCTATAGTTCCGATTTTACAGCGACAAGATGCGCGATGTTCTACTCCATAACATTCTGCTGAGTCTCCGCAGATGTCTTGTTCAACAGAGCAAGCCGGTACACATCGGTTGTTAATACAAGTTTCGTCGTCTGAACATTGAGAATCAGAGCGGCATATAACTTCGTAGCATCCAGTGCGTGCATCTCCTATAAAACCAGGTCTGCAAGCACATACTGGCTTGTGATCTTTTATTTGGCAGTCTGTGTTAGGTCCGCATTCGCAAGGGTTCTTACAAACTGAAGTTATACATGCGTTGTTACTATTACAATCGTTGTCAATCTCACAGGATACGTCGGCAATCGGTGTAGCTGGTTTGCAAACACCGCCACCACTGCTGATATAACCTGGTGGACAGGTGCATATCATTGTCCGGACTGGTAGAGTAGGTGAAACTTCACAGCGAGCTGGAGTAGCACACGGTCGCAAAGCTGTACATGGATTAACACATCTTGAAGAAAGACAGGCTTGTTTGGACGGACAGTCAGCGTCTACGTAACATTCTGCTGTTATTTCTGGTCTACATTCTATATAAGGACTTCCAGTAAAACCTGTTTCGCACTTGCATACAGCAAGGTGGTTGCGTGCCAAACAAATTGCATTAATTCCACAGGTGTTTTCAAACAGACAAGGGTTGATACATCTATGAGCTCGACATTGTTTATCTTGTGGACAGTCTCCGTTAGATCTGCATTCAATAGCATTACATCCTCTATATGCGTCGCCTTCAAAACCTGTGCGGCAACGACAAAGAGCGCGGTTCCTTTCGACGTAACATTCGGCATTTGGTCCACAAGTACTATTCAGTAAGCAAGGGCTGATACAGTGACCATTCACACATGCTTCTTGAGATTCACATTCTGAATTAGAGCGACATCCGACAATACGGCAACTGCGATATGGATCCCCATCAAATCCTTCTTTGCATGAACATACTGGGCGGTGATCACGGACGAAGCACTCGGCGTTTTCACCACAGTTGCATGGGTTTCGACAAATTCTGTTTACACATGATGCATCGTCACTGCAGTCTTGGTCAGTTGAGCAACTTAGAGGTGGTAATTGTGCAGGCTTACAAAAACCGCCTTCATCAGGAATGTATCCTTCTGGGCAGCGGCATACCAACGTTCGGAATGGAATGCTGTCAGACACTGAACAGCGAGCGTTTCTAGTACAAGGTTTCAATTCACTGCAGGCTTCGCGACATGCATCTCGAAGACACGCATGACCACTTGGGCAATCGCCGTCCATTCGACATTCTGGCTCACCAAATACTGTCACCTTTTCGCAGTTTACTAAAGGATCGCCTCTTGGAAGAGCTGATGGACATTTACATGCAGCTGCGTGGTTTCGCGCAAAACATTCTGCGTTTGCGGCACAAGGGTTACGTCCATCGGATGAGCAGGCGTTTTTACAGACACCTCTGACACATACGCTGTCATCGTTGCAATCAGAATCAATTTCACATTCGGAAGCTTGACATTTAGTGTACGGGTTTCCGATAGTTCCAGCGGGACAGCGGCAATTCGGTCTGTGTGATTTACCAAAACATTCTGCGCTAATAGCACAAGGAGCTTCTACTATACAGGGATTGACGCAAGCTCCATTGTAACAAGTGTCGCTGTCTGGGCATTCGGAATCCGACGTACAACCAACTGCAAATGAAAAGATAATGTTAATTTTATGTACTTTCTACAAAAGTAAGTTATACCGTGAAACTCAAATTTATTTCTAGTTTACCTTTCACACATCCAATGTATGGGTTGCCTGAATATCCACTCGAACAGAAGCAAACTGGATGGTGTTGTGTCACATGGCATTCTGCATTAGATCCGCAAGCACATGGATCGGCACATTGAGCGTTTACGCACGCTTGTGATAATGGACAGTCTGAGTTTGCTCTGCAGCCAACCTGAATTGGATCGGATGCTGCAAAAAAAAAAAATTATTGTTTAAAGTCACTGCCAAATTGGAAAAGAACATACTTGGATTATAAATTATATTAATATAAATTACGAATACTCACGAGGTATGCATTGAACAGAAGCATCGCCTGAATATCCTTTCGGGCAAGAGCATTGTGCTTTGTGATTGATGACGCGGCATAGAGCACCAACTCCACAAGCGTCAGAGCAAGGGTTCTGGCAAGTACGATCTATGCAAGCACGTTCAGGGCTACATTCGTCATCACTGTAGCATTCTAAAACTGTTGGTTTTCTTGGTTCTGTGAAAGAGAAAACGCAATAAATATCTAACTTCTATTTACACAGTAATTTTGTAAAAGTAGGTACGTTAATTATGTACTTAATCTACGCGTTCGGGCCTGATCGTAAGATAATACAAGTTTGAAATAATTTATTTCTATTGACGCAAAAACACTTTGCTGTTTTGTTTATTGAAACATCTAAGAAGCTGACAAGACAACGTAATGTAAAATAATGTACCTGGGTTACATTCATATCGAGGATTTCCGTTGTAGCCTTCTGGACAAGTGCAGCGTGATACATGATCTATAGAATCGCAGATAGCATTATGTCCGCAAGGATCCGCTCGGCATGCTTCAACACA
This sequence comes from Phthorimaea operculella, assembly GCA_024500475.1. NCBI lineage: Eukaryota > Metazoa > Arthropoda > Insecta > Lepidoptera > Gelechiidae > Phthorimaea > Phthorimaea operculella. Next base: position 780,667 of record JANFCV010000200.1, read on the forward strand.
ACTTCCGCGGCGGCAGGTTTGTGAGTTTGTGCAGTCTGAATCGGCGGAACACTCCGCTTCCGGTGGGCCACGACATCCACTGTCTGGCGCCACACGTCCGCCATCCGGACAAACACAGGCTACTGCACGAAGCGGTAGTATGTCAACTGTCTTGCAGATAAGGCCGGTTTCACATGGGTTTCCAAGGCAGAGGTCACTGCAACGCGCATTCACGCACGCTAGTGGAGATGGACAGTCTGAATCCACAGTACATTCATTAGTTATTTGTGTTGTAGCGCAACCTCGTAAGTAGGGGTCACCAGTTCGGCCAGGAGGACAAGTGCATATTGGTCTGTGTTCTCTCGCCGTACACAATGCGCCAGGAGCGCAGGCGTTCTCTGAGCAAGCTGGCTGACACACACGGTTTTGTCGGTCGCATAGTTGAGTGTCATCGCAGTCCTCGTTATAATGACACACAGCAGAAATACAGGCAACGCGAGCGTCTCCCTGTGTTCCTGGTGGACAGCGACAGGTAGCAGCGTGGGCGACCACTTCACAGTTGGCATCCCGACCGCAAGGCGAGTTGAGAGCACATGGATCTTGACAATATCTATTGATGCAGCTTTTGTCGAATGGACAGTTGTCGTCTGAGGTGCATTCAGCTGCAAAGAAAGATTACGATTCCAATGAAATTCCTTTGCGTGTAAATATGAAATCACGGCAATAATTAATTTAAGCTGTATTTTTTTAAACTTATTGATTTATGGGAAAACAAGTTGAAACTTACGTGTATAACATGCTCGTGCAGGGTCGCCAGCAGTGCCAGGCGGGCAGCGGCAGAGCGCGCGGTGTTCGCTTGCTTCACACAACGCGCCGGAGCCACACGCGCCCGCGCATGCAGACACACAACGTTGGTTCACGCAACCTTCAGCCGCGCCACAGTCCGAGTCTGCTGTGCATTCTGGCCCTGGGGCTCCTGCAAAGGTGAGAATAACTATAATTAGTTCACTAAATTAATTTTATTTCACGTCTGCATGGTTCTAACTTTCTAAGATTCTGTAAGGTGGAATGTTTTACAAAATGAAATTATAGGTACTATTCTCCCTTTCAACTGTGCAATATTACTATAGTGTGCAATATTATTACTCACCAGGTGTACAAGCAATCTTGGGGTCACCCTTCAGCGGTGGTACACAAGTGCAGGCAGCGCGGTGATTGCTGGCGCGGCACTCTGCGCCTACGCCGCAAGAGCCAGGCCCGCACACCGGCACACAACGACCTTCCGAGCAACGCTCCTCATCGCCGCATTCTCTGTCTTCGCTGCATTCTCCTCCTACACAAGGATAATCGGTAAGTTATCCATTTATGTAATCTTTTTAGGCTTTTTCTTTTCTTGCCTGTATCTGTATGGACCTATCAAGGACGTATCGCTTTCCTAACTATAGTTAGATGAATTTTGAAAAGTAATAGGAAGTCCGAAAGATTTTGAAGTATATTTACATGAAGAAGGTGTAAGTACATATTTACAGGAAAATACGTGCTCAGATAAAATAAAGGTACTTAAAATCAAACACCCTTATTTCCACACTTTGACGTACCCACCATTTGATACGTTTATTTAATACGGTTTTGTTTTCGCTCCATAACCTTCTGCTGTTTAAAAACACAAAATAAGTTTAAATAATTCTGAATTAAATTATAAAATTTTAAAACATTTGAACATTAAAATTATTTGGTAAAGAGTCTTACTTGGGTTGCATTGAACGGACGCATCGCCAGTGAGGGGCCTAGGACACTCGCACACCATCGTACGGAAAGGTAGTGTGTCTGCCACGCGACATACAGCGCGAACGCCACACGAAGTTGGCTCACACGGGTTTCTGCAATTTCCTTGGAGACAAGCAAGTCCCGGGCCGCAGTCAGCGTCAGCCTCACACTCCGCTCGGGATTGTACTGCAAAAATAAAGCATTAATATTTTGTCTCAAGTAAAAAGTTACCTTAAATATTCTTTACAAAATAAGATTACCTGGTCTACATTCAACTCTTGGATTGCCTTCGGTTCCACGTGGACATTCGCAGGTAGGGACGTGTCGTACGACTGAGCATTGAGCATTCGGTGCACAGGCGCCTGGACACGGGTTCTGACAGCTTCCTGTTCTGCACGCCAACCACGATGGACAGTCTTCGTCGACGCTACACTCTTCTCTGCGACAACCCGTCCAGGGATTTCCACGTGCGCCAATGTTGCACTCACAGGATGCTGTATGACCACGAGCTACACAACGGGCTTCAACACCGCAACGCACACGCGAACACACTTTAACACATGAACCGCCTTCGCAACTTTCATCGTCTGGACAGTCATTGTTACTATGGCATTGCACTGAATAACATCCTCTGTCAGCGTTTCCTTCATATCCAGGAAGACAAGCGCAGTGAGCTCTATGTTGTCTTGCTACACATCTGGCGTTTAGGCCGCAGTTTGTAGGACCACATACTGGAACGCAGTGTGTATCTATGCAGGCTGCGTTATCAGCACATTGATCATCTCTTGTGCACTCTGGTTTAGGTGGTTGTGGAGGTGGTTCAACAATGCGGTCGCAACGAACAAATGGAGAGCCAGTATATCCATTGGGACATGAACATACGGCTGTATGTCTTATTCCAGCGCATATAGCGTTTAATCCACAGGCGTTAATGCAAGGATCAGCACACTTTCGGTTAATACAAGCACGGTCTCCAGGACAGTCGTCATTAACTATACATTCTGGATATGTACAGAATCCGTCACGACATGTGCCGTGCGGTCTGCATGGATTTGGATCACATGGGTCGTATTCGGTTGGTGAGACTGTACCCGGAACTTTAGCTCTGCAGTCAAGGAATGGATCTCCAGTGGTGGATGGTGGACAGGAGCAAATTGGTGCATGATCGTAGACACGACACAAAGCGCCATTTCCGCACGCGCCAACACACGGGTCAATACATTTATTGCGGACGCAGGCACGATCTCGAGGACATTCGGAGCTCACGACACATTCAGGACGGCAACCAGTTGTAGCGGCGTCGCCGCTCGTACCCGTAGGACACGTGCAAACGGCTTTGTTGCCGGATTCACTGCAAATGGCGCCTGGACCACACGGCGATGGTGTGCAAGGTGGTGCTATAACAAGAGAGAGATTATGGATTAACAACATTAACAATTTATGATCAGAATAACAATACATTTTTAAAGATATTCTACTTACTTGAGATTATAATATCGCATCGGACGAAGGCGTTTCCTCTAGTACCAGGTGGGCAAGAGCACAGCGGAATGTGATTGATTGTTTCGCAGTCAGCGCCAATGCCGCAAGTGCCCTCGCAAGGATCACGGCAGTGCGATCGGATGCATGCACGTGATGGGGAACAATCAGAGTCCGCCAGACATTCAGGTCGACAACCGGAGTATGGGTCGCCATGCAGACCACGTTCGCACTCGCAAGACGCGCCTGTGCCTCTAGCGCGACACACTGCGCCAGGGCCGCAAGGTGATGGATTGCACGGGTCATTCGGTGGAATAATTTCTGTAAAATTACGACAAATCATGAATATTGGCGTAAATATAGGTAATATAGTCTATCAGAGCAAACACTGTAAGCGCTTTTACAAGCGATCTCCTAAATCTCATCTATCACGGCACGTCGGGAAAGTTTGAACAACGGCTCCCTTAGTTTCACTAGTAAAACCCATGCCTAAGCTTTAAAAGCGAAAGATAAGTTCACCGTGTTCATTATGTTCCTAGCATGTTTCTACTGTATAGCAAAAATAACTTTTGTATTCGGTATAGGAAAAATAAAAGCAATCCTTTTGTATCTGTCTTACGCTTAGTTTCGATGGGTTGGCATGCTGATAGAGGATTTCCTGATGTTCCTGGGGGACATTCGCATCGAGGTTCATGTGCTACTGGTGTACACTGTGCAGCCAGTCCGCAGGCGCCAGGACACGGATCAACGCAACGTTTATTAATACAAGTAAGATGCCAACTGCAATCGCTAGAGCTTAGACATTCGTAATGACAGAAGGGTGGAGATCCAAAGAAGTTTGGTCTGCATCGACATTGACTGTCTATGCATTCTGCGTTGGGTCCGCAGTACTGGCATGGTGTCTTCATTTTAGGTTCTGACTCGAGAGCTGTTGAAAGTAAAATTTTGTTTATGAGACATTTCAAATTAAGATTTTCAAAAACTACTATAAAAATAATGCCATCGTGATTATTTATTATTTGGTTACCATACCTGGCAAACAGCGAGTAAATGGATCGCCAACGTAGTTACTAGGGCACGAACATATCGGTGCATGCAGCCTAGTTCTGCAGATGGCGTGTGCGCCGCATGTGCCTGGACAGGGATCTCGGCATTTGTTATTGCGACAGGCGCGGTCAGGTGGACATTCAGAGTCAGATCGGCATTCTGGACGACAACTTGGTGGATCCGCGAACATCGGTGGTCTGCAGGAACAGTGAGCTACAGTTCCGTCAGCGCGGCATACGCTGTCGGGACCGCATGGGTTGGGTGAGCATGGATCACTCACTGCGGGTGCTGTTGATAAATAATACAAATTGTATAAGTCGAGTTACACGCAAATATCTAAACAATTATTGTAAGGTTAGTAAAGTTTTGCTTACCTATAACAGGTCGACAAGCAATGAAGGGATCTCCTTGCATGTTTGCGGGACACTCGCAAATCGCTATGTGGTTGTAAACATTACAAACGGCTTGCAGACCACAAGCATTCTTGCATGGATTGATACATTTGTAATTTATGCAAGCAAGTTGTTTAGGACAGTCGTTGTCACTTGAGCACTCTGGTCTACATTCAATATTGGGATTGCCGTGGTATCCAGGTATACAGGAGCAAGTTCCATTGTCGCAATTAGCGTTAACGCCACACGGTGAACTACTACAAAGATCAACGGGTTCTGGAACTGGCTCTGTCGAAAAGAAATTAGAATTATGGGTAAGCTTATATAAATTCATCTAAATATATTTTTTAAAGAAAGTTTTGAATATTTACCATTTAATATGGAACATCCAACAAATGGATTTCCTTTATAGCCTCTCTGACAAGTACAAATAGCGAGATGATTCATAGCTCTGCAGTCTGTATTTGTCCCACAAGATCCAATACAAGGGTCCGAACATTTTTCTCGCACACAGGCCTTATCGTTGGGACAGTCTTCATTGATTGTGCACTCAGGTCCGCAACGAGGTGGCACTCCTACGTATCCTGGATTGCAACTGCAAATAGCTGATCCTCTAACATCTCTACAGGTGGAAAATGGTCCGCAAGGACTTGGGTCACATGGAGATTTAGGTGGTGCGATAGAAACTTTCTCTGGTGTACATCTTACAAATGGATCCCCTTCGTAGCCTGGAAGGCACGTGCAGTAAGGGCTGTGATGGTGAACACGGCACTGTGCGTTATCGCCACAAGTACCTACACATGGATCTACACATTTTTGTTTGATGCAAGCTTTAGTAAGTGGACATTCGGCACTCGTAACACATTCAGGTCTGCAATTTGGAGGATTTCCTGTATAAGCTGGTAAGCATGTGCACATCGCCTGATTATTTAAAGCCCTGCATGTGCTGTATGGACCACATGGAGACGGATTACAAGGATCAGTAGGTTCTTCTTCTCTTAATACGCAACTGTCATATGGATTTCCGATATATCCAAATGTACAAATACATTTTGGTATATGGTTAACAACTTGACATTGTGCATTTGACCCACAAAGACCAGGGCAGGGGTCTTGGCATTTGTTATTTATACATGCTCTATTTTCGGGACAGTCTGAATTGACAAGACATTCCGGTCTGCAGCCTTCATACGGGTTTCCGAAATAGCCAGAAAGACATGTGCAGCTACCGGCATTATTACGCTCTTGACATATTGCGTTTGGTCCGCAAGGGTTAGGCAAACATGGTTGAACAGGCGCTGATGGTCTAGGTGCTTCTTTTCTAGGTACGCATTGGTCGAATGAATCTCCTTGATATCCAGAGCGACAAACGCATTGTGGTGAGTGACTGACCACTCTACAATCCGCATTTGGTCCACAAGCTCCTAAACAGGGATCAGAGCACTTGCTGTTAATGCACGCTTTGTCAAAGTTGCATTCGCTGTTCGTGACACATTCAGGTCGGCAATACGGTGGTGATCCTATAAAGCCGCTTATACATGAGCAGCTTGGTGAATCGCTTACAGCTCGGCATATGGAGTTAGGGCCACAAGGTGATGGTTCACAAGGAGCTTTAGGTGATGTTGGTTCATCTAAAATAAAATTAAAATGAAATGCAAGTAGGTTCACAATTATACGAACAATTAAATAATGCAACATATATTTTTATTCCATAATCTGAAAACTTACGTTGAATGATATATGTGCACTGAGTAAAAGGATCGCCTGTGTAGCCATTGCGACAATAACAAATTGCTTTGTGGTTGTGCACTCTACATTCTGAGTTGATGCCACATGAACCCAAACAGGGATTGCTGCATTTTTGGTTTGAGCATGCCATTAGACTTGGACAGTCAGAGTCTACTAAACATTCAGGCCTGCACGATGGAGGTACGCCAATGTAGCCAATCAAACAGGAGCACATTGCTTGTTCGTTGATGCTTCGACATATACTGTTAGGTCCACAGGGTGACGGAATGCATGGGTCTCTGTTTGCAGGTTCAGCTAAAAAATAATAAACAATTATAGTAACATGATGATATAAAATTATCTTACTGCCACAGTTAATTATTAATATTATATTATACACTAGCTGGTGCCCGCGAACTTCGTTTCGCCAAGGGAAGTTTATGAGCCGACAGAAGCGGCACATCATGCAAAACAACTTTTTCAATACAGAAATTTTCTTATCTCTTAAAATTTGGCCGAGCTCTATGTGTTCCGTCAGATAGGCAGACAGACAGGCCCTCCAGTGCTGATAGGTAAAGGTTCTCACTAATCATAAAATATGATCAAGACGTTTATCTTCCACCATACCACACATCAAAAATATCGCAAACTTTTTGCGTGATTCATGCACATTTAGGTTTACCACACAGACTTCTTCATCTTCCTTGCACCTTCTTATTTTGGGTGGTGTTTGTTTTTCTAATTTTTCGGCGCCATGGGGTTGTCGGGTCAGGTAGGTCTTCCTTTTTCGTGAGCTTGGTCATACACACTAACAGATTACGTTTTCAAATGTAGGAAGTGTGATATTGATATTGATTGTTAGCTGGTCCCCGCAAACTTCGTGTCGTTTCGTTCCTTATACCTACATTAAAAATACCAATTTCCACACCAGCGTCTTAAAATTGTATCCATCACGCTAATAATTATGTATTAATTGTTGGAACCATATTTCTAAAACAGTAGATGCATTGCCAGCAGATGCCAGCAGAAGCGTTCCGTCAAGCTGAACAACTTTTGCTTTGGAGCTATTTCAATCTTATAGTTTAGCTGAGCTTCTAGTGATGTTTCTGGTGGTCTACATCAGCTACTCCAAACTTTCGATGTCTTTTCGCCAGCAGAAGCGTCCCATGAAGCTAAACAACTTTTGCTTTGGAGTCATATCTGTATCTCCTATAGTTTACTTGGGCTCCTGTTGGTGAACCTGTTGGTTTACATCAGTTACTCCAAACTTTCGATGTCTATTTGCCAACAAAAGCGTCCCATCAAGCATAACAAATTTTGCAACTTTTCATATCTGTATCTCTTATAGTTTACCTGGGCTCCTGTTGGTGCAACTGGTGGTCTACATCAGGTACTTCAAACCTTCGATGTCTATTCGCCAGCAGAAGCGTCCCATCAAGCTGAACATTTTTTGTCTTGGAGTCATATCTGTATCTCCTGTAGAGTACCTGGGCTCCTGTTGGTGCACCTGATGGTCTACATCAGGTACGCCAAACCTTCGATGTCTATTTGCCAGCAGAAGCGTCCTATCAAGCTGAACAACTTTTGCTTTGGAGTCATACCTCTATCTCCTATAATTTACCTGGGCTCCTGTTGGTGCACCTGGTGGTCTACATCAGGTACTCCAAACCTTAGAAGTCTATTCGCCAGCAGAAGCGTCCTATCAAGCCGAACAACTTTTGCTTTGGAGTCATATATCTATATCCTATAGTTTAGCCGGGCTCCTAATGGTGCTTCTGGTGGTCTACATCTGGTACTCCAGACCCTAGAGTGGTAAAATGTATCCTAGATGTTGACCAGACTAATAAGGTATTACGCCACAAAATTTGGTTAAAATCCGTCCAGTAGTTTCTCCGTGAAAGATGGACAAACAAACAGACAAACAGACAGACAAACAGACAGACAAACAGACAGACAAACAGACAAAAATTTTTTTATCGATTGTTCTGAGATCTGTATCCTGAGCACAATTGAAAGTAAAAATCCTTTTTTTAAACCATCCCATGTACAGAATTGGTTTCGTTTCTGTTTTATTATATGTATAGATAGGTAGACCTAAGTGATACTTATGGTTTTTTTTAAATATTACCTCTTATCGGAGTACAGGCGAAGAATGCATTTCCTGTTGTATTTGATGGGCAACTACACATTGGGACGTGGTTGAATACGTCACATAGAGCGCCTTGTCCGCATATGTTAACACATGGGTCTTTGCACTTGTTGTTCACGCATGCTAAGTTTTGGGCGCAGTCAGAGTTGTGTGTACATTCCGGACGACAACTAAAGTAAGGGTTGCCAAAGTAGTTTGGCTTGCATTTGCACACACCATCGTTACAATCTGCGTTTGCTCCACAAGGACTTGGACTACACTTGTCATAAACGGTTGGTACGGGTTCTGAAAATAAATAATCGTACCTTAAACAATTATACCTACATATCAAATTAAATGCGATTTCTGGAGTTTCTGTCGTAAATCTTACCAATTTTTTCTGTAACGTAGCAGCTTTGGAATGGATTTCCTGTGTAACCTTCTCTGCAGCTACATACTGCAGAGTGTTGATGGACGTGGCACTCAGTTTGTAATCCACATGCTCCTAAGCATGGATCTCGACACTTCTGATTCATGCAGGCCTTAGTGCTTGGACAGTCTGAGTTAACTGTGCACTCAGGCCTACAGTTAGGTGGAGATCCGATATAATTATCTAAGCAAGTGCACGTAGGTATTTGGTCCACAGCTTGGCATAAAGCGTTGGACCCGCATGGACTTGGTACGCAAGGATTCACAGGTACTGCTTGTTCTGTTAATAAAAAAAATAACGATTTAAATATTATACAATTTTGTAATTGCAATCATTTCATATAGGTAAGCACATAGGTTTTTATGTATTTAAGGTAGAATTGTTTTACGTACTTTGTATTTTCACACATCGAACAAACGGCTCCCCTTCATAACCGTCTCGGCATGAACATATCGGGTTATGGTTCACAACTCTGCATTCAGCGTTCTGTCCACAAACATTGACACAAGGGTCGACGCACTTTTGGTTCACACAGCTCTTAGTTGCAATGCACTCAGAGTTTACTGTACATTCAGGGCGACAATTTGGAGGAGTTCCAAAGAACTGCGGCATACAAGAACAAGATGCTATTCCGTTATTGACCTTGCATACTGCGTTGCTTCCGCATGGGTTTGGTATACAAGGATTCTGAGGTTCTCGCACTGAAATAAAAATAGAACGTATTTATATGATTGCCAGGGCCTTTTATTATGTTCTTTGTCCATGGCTTTTGGGCAATTTATATACAGAATGATATATAAAACTTACCTGGTTCGTTTATGATTATGTGGCAATACTGGTATGGGTTGCCGGTGTAACCTGGTGCACAGCTACATGTTGGTATGTGATTCAATACTTGGCACGTTGCTGTTGAGCCACAAACTCCTGGACAAGGGTCTTCACATTTATTTCTTTGACATGCTTTGTCGTAAGGACAGTCGGTGTTTACAACACATTCTGGTCGACAAGATTCGTATGGGTTTCCGAAGTAACCGGGTTCACAAATGCATGCCGCTGCTCCATTCCTCGACACTTTACAACGAGCATTCGCGCCACATGGTGTCGGGTTGCATGGATCCAATGATTCTACCGCTTGTGGTAGGAGATAACACGATGTGAATGGGTCACCCGTGTAACCTTCTTGGCATGAACACATTGGACTATGTAATCTTACAGCACAAGCAGTGTTTGTTCCACATGAACCTGGGCATGGATCTTTGCATTTGTAATTTATACAGGCTGTTGTTGGCGAACAATCGTCGTTTGTTGCACATTCGCGGCGACATTGGGGCGGTGTACCTTCGAATGTCGGTTGACAGGAACAAACATAATTATTTCCTCCGGGTGTAGGTCTACACAAGCTATTTGGTCCACATGGGTTGGGTTGACAAGGATTCGCAGGTGGTTCCTCGGCAGGTTGAACTAAAAATAAATAGTGATTTTATTAGGTGTGTAACTTTATGTAATCTACTTAAATGGTAATCCGTGCCTTTGTTATTAATGTTGTTATAGTTATTTAACGGTAAAAATATATAATTACCGTAGCAGTGTGAGAACGGTGATCCCGTGTACCTCGGAGGACAACTACATATAGGATTATGATTGTTAACGTTGCAGATAGCATTGTGACCACATGATCCTGGACAAGGGTCTTGGCATTTTCGGTTGATGCACGCTAACGCCGGTGAACAGTCAGTACTTTGAATACATTCAGGCCGACAGTTTGGTGGGTTACCAATGAAACCTTGTACACAAGCACATATTGCTTGACCGTTAACTTCTCTGCATATGCTGTTTGGCCCACATGGAGATGGATCACAAGGTCTGCTTGCGGGTTCTGAAATTACAATTTTATTTTAATTTCGTTCTCAAATAAAATGTCATGATGGTACACAGTAAATAAACATGTACTTACTTTGTACCGTTATACACTGTCTGAAAGCATCGCCTGTCATGCCCCTTGGACAGCTACAGACGGCAACATGATTGTAAACGTTACATTCAGCATTGAGTCCGCACATATCTCTACAGGGATCGATACATTTCGAGCGCAAACAGGCTTTGTCTCGTGGACAATCAGAGCTCAATACACATTCTGGTCGACATCCCAAGTAGGGATCGCCTTGATATTCCGGCAGACAAGTGCATACTCCATTATTGCAACGAGCATTAGCGCCGCAAGGAGATGGATTGCACGGGTCTAGCGCTTGCGGTGGTTCTGAAAGTAAGTATACGTGACATTTTAATATAAGGGTGATATACCATTAAATATAATATTTCTCTAATAAATGTCAATTACAATTACCTTGTGGTTTGATATTACAAACGGAGAACGGATCACCCTGATATCCTACTGGACAAGAGCAAATTGGTACATGATTTAGAACACTGCAAATAGCACTCAGACCACAAGAACCCCTGCATGGATCTTGGCATTTCATATTTATACATGCTTTATCGTTACTACAATCTGTGTTGACCGTGCATTCAGGTCTGCAATTTGGTGGACTACCAAAGTAACCCACTTGGCATGTACATGAAGGAATTCCTCCAACATCTCGACATTCAGCGTTCAAGCCACAGGGTGATGGAATACATGGATTTATTGGTTCCATAATTGTAGTGCTCGGTTCCGGCAGTATGTAGCATATAGAGAATGGATCGCCAGTGTAGCCTTGTTTACATGAACATATTGGGCTGTGTCTAACAACTCTGCAATCAGTGTTCACGCCACATGATTTCGGACACGGTGATACACATTTTAGCTGTTCGCATACTTTATCCATTGGACATTCTGAGCTGGTTGTGCACTCTGGGCGACACAAAGGCGGTGATCCTTGGTAACCACTAAGACATGTGCATGTAGCTATATTGTTTTGACTTTTACAGTTGCTATTAGGACCACAAGGTGAGGGATTGCAGGGATCAGTCACATCAGCTGAAAAAAAAAAAAAACAATATACTCAAGAGTTTGTTAATGAACAGGAAGTAATTCTTTTACGACTGACTATTTATGTGTTAAATATTGGTTAAATACTTACATTGAACCTTGTACTGGCAAATTCTGTATGGATCACCGTAATGTTGTTCAGGACAAGAGCAACTTGGTATGTGGTTAATGACGTTGCATACGGCATTAATGCCGCAAGTTCCAGGACATGGGTCGTAGCATTTATTCTGTCGGCAAGCCAAATTCGAAGGACAGTCTGAATTTACTGTGCATTCAGGTTTGCAGGCTTCGTAAGGGTTTCCAAAGTAACCTTGTAGACATGTGCAGGAACCTGCGTTATTTAATTCTTTACATTCAGCATTTGCACCACATGGTGATGGAACGCAAGGTGTAGGACGTTCTTCGACAGTTGCTTCTGCTTTGATGCTGCAGTATAGGAATGGGTCACCGGTGTATCCGTTTTGGCATAAGCAAATAGGCGTGTGGCTTACGACTCTACATTCTGCATTAACACCACACGAACCAGGGCAAGGATCTCTACACTTTCTGTTGATACAAGCCAGGTTTTGTGAACAATCAGTGTTACTAGTACACTCCGGACGACAATTTGGTGGGTTACCAATAAATTCTGGTAAACATCTGCAATCAGCCTTGTCCCCGTTCTCAGTGCATTGTGAATTAGGTCCGCAAGGTGACGGTAGACATGGGTTAATTTTAGGTGGTGGAGAAGAAGCTGTAAAAAATGCGAAAACATTTTTAAACATGGAATTAATACTCAAGAAAATATAAAAATAGGTTTTGTACTTACGAATTGGTTGGCAAATTGAAAATGGATCTCCGGAATATCCAGACAAACACGTGCATATGGGGTTGTGGTTGACAACTATACATTGAGTGTTCCGCCCACATGCTCCAGGACACGGATCTATACATTTTTGATTGGAACAAGCTTGATTCAGTTGGCAATCGGAGCTGACTGAGCACTCGGGCCGGCAATTTGGAGGATTGCCAAGGTATCCTGGGACACAAACGCAGACAGCGTGTCCGTTTACTTCCCTGCATTGACTGTTAGGTCCACAAGGAGAAGGCTCACATAAGTTTACGGGTGGAGCATCTGAAAATAAAATTATACCAATCCGTGATCGCAATACGGAATTTGTTTTTTTTAATGATATTTACGAGTATATTATTCAAATTGTACATACCCATTACTTTCGTACAGTAAACGAAAGGCGATCCAGTAAATCCAGTTGGGCAAGAACACATTGGAATATGATTTACTACTTCACATTGAGCTCCCGTTCCACATGTTCCGATACAAGGATCTTTACATTTGTTTCGCATACATGCTTGGTTCCGTGGACAGTCTGAGTTTAACACACATTCTGGCTTGCATGCAAAGTACGGGTCCCCTTGATATTCTGGTAAGCAGGAACAGGTGCCATCGCGGCAAACAGCGTTTGTCCCACAAGGAGATGGAGAACAAGGATCAACTGGTTCAATTTCTGAAAATTTGAATTCATAATAAGACCCATGTACGAAAAACATTCGAAGGATACAAATTTTAAGCTTAAAATTATTGTATACCTTGAGGTAATGGTTGACAGCTGCTGAATGGATCCCCAGTGTAACCCGCAAAGCACGAACAAATAGGCAAATGATTGTTTACAATACATTGTGCATTATTTCCACATGCTCCAGGGCATGGATCCACGCATTTGTTGTTAATGCAGGCCATGACAGCATTGCAATCAGAGTTAATAGTACATTCGGGCCTGCATCGTGGTGGTGAACCAATGTAATTGGAGAGACAAGTACAGCGAGCTGTTCCTCCGTATTCTTGACATTGAGAATTTGGTCCACAAGGCGACGGAACGCAAGGGTTGACATCTTGTTGAGGCGGTGTAATTGCAGTTGGTTCTGTTATATAGGAAAGTTGAAGTTAGTTAAATTGTATCAATACCTAATTATAAATGTTTTTCATGACAATGTAATGGAACGGTTTACGTTTTATTTGTACGTTTTTAAAATAAACCTTTATAAAATAAATTGTCCAGCAGTGGACTGTTGTGGCTGTAAAGGTAAGGTAAGGTAAATAAATTGTTACCTGGTGAACAGTTGCTGAAAGGATCGCCAGTAAATCGGTCAGGGCATGAGCAAATAGGGTTGTGTGCAATGACTCTGCAGTTCGCGTTTCTTCCACATTGATTAACACACGGATCAACACATTTGCGGTTTACGCATGCCTTGTCACTGGCACACTCGCTGTTGATAGTGCATTCTGGACGACAGTTTGGTGGAGTTCCCATAAATTCTGGCATGCAGCTGCATACCGCTTGGGAGTTCACATCGCGACATTGACTGTTCGGACCGCATGGTGATGGTGTACATGGTGCTGGTTTAGAAACATCTGAAAGTAAGCAATCCATTAAGTATCAATACATGCTTAACTAAAGTAACAGAGATACTTGATGAATGACCCAACATATAGATACTTGATAAATAACAACATGAGTATTTACCTTCCACAATTTCAACGCAGTATGTATAGGCATTGCCAGTATATCCAGGAGGACAGTAGCAAGACGGAAGATGATTGACTACTTGGCAAATACCATTAGGTGCGCATATTCCAGGACATGGATCTTTGCATTTATTTTGAACACATGCTAGCATAGGTGGACAGTCACTGTTTATTACACATTCTGGTCGGCAGCCTTCATATGGGTTACCCATGTACCCTTCTGTGCACCTGCACGATCCAGCGCCGTTTCTTTCCGTACATTCAGCATTGAGACCACAAGGTGACGGATCACAAGGTGAACTGTATTCTATTACAGCATCTGCATAACAGAAAAATATGAATTAATGATAGTGAACGACGTTTATAGCAATTTAAAAACTGTTGAAATTTTAAAACTAATTTACCTTTCACTGGACTGCATGAAACGAGAGGGTCGCCTGTTTGTCCGAAAGGACAAGAACACACTAATGCGTGACTGATGATTTTGCAATCTGCATTGTAACCACAGCTACCAGGACACGGATCCTTACATTTCTGATTAACACAAGCCAAGTTACTTGGACATTCAGAGTTAGTAACGCATTCTGGACGACAGTTCGGTGGAGATCCCGTGTAGTCAGATAGACAAGTACAAGACGGTGACTCTCCGATAACTTTACAAACTGAATAAGGACCGCATGGTGAAGGCGTACACGGATCCACGGGCACAGGCGGCGTTGCAACTGAAATAACAGTATTACAATATTTATCACTGGTATATTTTACTTGCTAATTATGATAGTATAGCTTACTGCAGATATTTACCTATTGGTATACATCTTGAGAAGGGATCGCCAGTATATTGTGCTGGACATGAACATATGGGATTGTGATTGATCACTTCACATTTTGCTCCATAGCCACAGGCTCCCAAGCAAGGGTTGATACACTTGTGGTTGTTGCAGGCTTCGTTTAGTGGGCACTCTGCGCTTATCGCACATTCAGGTCGGCAAGACGGTGGGCTACCAATGAACGTTGGAAGACAGGAACAAACAGCTTGGTTATTTATAGGACGGCACTGACTGTTTGGACCGCACGGACTTGGATTGCATGGTTCAATTACAGGAACTGAAATGTAAAAATATGTTTAAACATTGGGTACAAATAGATTGAAGTAAAAATATTATGTGTATACCAATTATTATGGTGGTCTTTCTGACAGATTTACTCACTTTCTACACGATTACAGTCCAAGAAAGCATTTCCAGTTGTGCCTTCGGGACAAGAACACATTGGAATATGGTTGTAAACGTTGCATTGAGCGTTCGGTGCGCATGTGCCTGGACAGGGGTTTGTGCATTTGTTCCTAACACAAGCCTTATCTAAGGGACAGTCATTGCTGTTAACACATTCTGGTTTACATCCATAGTATGGGTCACCCGTGTAGTCGTTTAAGCATGAGCATACTCCGTTTCTACATTGTGCGTTGAATCCGCATGGAGATGGATTACAAGGATCTGATGGAGTTTCATCTGCAACAAAGTATCATGCTTTAATTGATGGAAATGTTATAGTACAAGAGGTTGAAGCTACTTAATGAATCAATCATACATACCTCTTATAGGTTGTATTACTATGCAGTTTGTAAACGGATCGCCTGTATAGCCTTGAGAGCAGGAACATGCCGGAGAATGGTTGAAAACTGTACACATAGCATTTTGACCACAGCTGCCAGGACATGGATCCCGACATTTCATGTTCATACATGCCAGGTTAGCTGGACAGTCCTGATTAATAACACATTCTGGCTTGCAGTTAGGTGGAAGTCCCATGTAGTTTGGCATACACGTGCAAGATGGTGAGCCGTTAACATCGCGACAGATCGCATTATCGCCACATGGATTTGGGAAACAGGGATTTCTGATTTCTGGTAGGTTCTGAACTGGTGCTGTAAAGATACATAAATACAAAATAGTAATATGAAATCTTCAATGGTTGATTTTTAACTTTAGATATGAAATGATACTTACGTTGTGGATAGCATCGAGTGAACGGGTCTCCGATGTAATTGAATAAGCAAGAGCATATTGGACTGTGATTGATCACTCTGCAGTTGGTATTAGTTCCGCAATGACCAGGACAGGGGTCAGCGCATTTTTGATTTATGCAAGCTTTGTCGATGGCGCATTCCGAGCTGACTGTACATTCAGGTCGACATCCAGGAGGTGATCCGACGTAATTTGGCATACAAGAACAAACGCTTTGGCTGTTAACTGGTCGGCATATACTGTTTGGTCCACATGGATTTGGCACGCATGGTGTCACTATTTCCGGAATCGGATCTGCAATGAAGATAAAAGTTGGTAGAAATTATAAGGAATTCCCACATAATAAATAACTTATTTATTATTTAAATTTTATCACTAGTGTAGTTGTAATGTGTTTACTTACCATTCTGTACATCACATCGACGGTATGGATCTCCAGTGTATCCAGGCGGACAGGAGCAGGAAGGTAAATGGTTAACTACAGCGCATATTGCTAATGTCCCACAGGTGCCAGGACATGGGTCTTGACATTTATTACGAATGCATGCCTTGTTAGGTGTACAATCTGTGTTAACTGTACATTCTGGTCGACATCCTTCATATGGGTTTCCTATGTATTCCGGAAGACAACTACAAGATCCAGCACCGTTTTGTTCTTTGCATATAGCATTTGCTCCACAAGGTGATGGATCACAGGGTGTGACTCGTTCAGGTACGAAATCTTGTACCACACCGCAGCTAGAGAATGGATCACCCGTAAAACCACTTCCACAGAAACACATCGGTGTGTGACTGATTGTTTTGCATTGTGCATTATTACCACATGCGCCTACGCATGGATCTTTACATTTCTGATTAATGCAAGCTTGGGTCGTTTGGCATTCACTGTTACTGGAGCATTCCGGTCTGCAATAAGGCGGTGATCCGAAGAAGTTTTGCATGCAAGAACATGATGGTGATCCTGACACTTCTTTACAAATAGAGTTAGGACCACAAGGTGAAGGTGTGCATGGTCTAACATCGTCCATTGGAGGTCCTAAAACAATGAATAGTTAATTATGTATTTTTAAATTTCGCAATAAAATGTAATTTAGAATATCTCAAATCTCCCAAATGATGGTACTTACTGTATAGCACGCATCTTATGAATGGATCTCCAGTGTATGCAGTGGGACAGCTACATATCGGATTATGTTTCACAACTTCGCATTTAGCGTCAACGCCACAGGATCCTATGCAAGGGTTTATGCACTTTTGATTACTGCACGCTCGGTTGGGTGGGCAATCAGAGCTCACTGCACATTCGGGTCGACATAACGGAGGGCTACCTAAATAGCCAATAACACACGAACATACAGCTTGTCCATTGACTTCTCTACATTGGCTGTTTGGTCCACAAGGCGAAGGAAGACAAGGATTGGTTACCACTGGTACTGTAAAAATGCAATTGTCGAATTACTTGATGTCCGTGATAAGCATTTAATGTACTCGTTTTATGTTTCCTTTATTTACCTCGAATTGGATCACAATTGTAGAAAGCGTTGCCAGTCATTCCTTGGGGACAACTACACATTGGCACATGATTAACTACATCACAAATTGCGTTTTGTGCACATGTTCCTCTGCAGGGGTCGACACACTTGTTTCTCACGCAGGCTTGATTTCTAGGACAGTCCGAACTTAAAACGCATTCTGGTCTGCATCCAACGTAAGGATCTCCTTGATGTTCCTCGATACATGAGCATCTTCCATCTCTGCATATAGCGTTTAAACCACATGGCGATGGATTACATTTGTCGACAATTACTTCTGCATCTGATTAAAGTAAAAAATTACAATTAAATATAATCAGGTGCGTTTGGTTAATTAGTCTAGTAAAACATGAGAGAAACGTACCTTGTGGCTTAGGCGTGCAAAGGCTAAATGCGTCACCGGTATATCCTTCTGGACAAGTACACATTGGGGTATGACGAGAAACTGTGCACAAAGCGGCTATACCACAAGAACCTTGACAGGGGTCGCGACACTTTTGCTGTATGCACGCTAGAGACGTTGGACATTCTGCGTTGATCGTACATTCCGGCCGACAATTTGGTGGACTGCCGATGTAAGTTGACATGCAGGAGCACGAAGGTATGCTGCCTACTTCTTGACATATGGAGTTTGGTCCGCAAGGCGATGGCACACATGGATTTCTATATGGTTCCAGCTCAGCGTTGGCAACAGGTGCTAGAAGTAATAGTGTTAATCTTGAGAAATCTTTGAAAACCAAGTAAATATAAAAGTTGTTTATTTAATGATTCGTTGGTATACTTACGGGGTAATGGATTACATCTTGTGAATGGATCACCCGTATAACTTTGTCTACATTGGCAAATAGGACTGTGATTTATAACTCTACACTCAGCGTTTGTTCCACAAGCACTAAGACATGGGTTTTCACATTTCTGATTAATACATGCTCTATCTCTTGTACATTCCGTGCTAACGACACATTCAGGGTGACATCCGGGTGGCGTGCCAATGTAATTTGGTAAACATGAGCAGACGGCTTGTCCGTTTACTTCTTGGCATCGACTGTTTGGACCACACGGAGAAGGCTGACAAACATTAATTGGTGTATTCATAATTTCTGAAAATAAATAAGATTTTTATTAGTCTCATAAATTTTTAAGTATCTACTATTAACACTTCAAACAAATATCTTACGTTCTGGACTGCAAAAACGGAATGGATCTCCTGTATAACCACGGTCACATGAACATGAAGGAGCATGATTAACCACTTGACAGAATGCGTTTGGTGCGCAAGCTCCAGGACATGGGTCTTGACATTTATTTTGCAGACATGCTCTATTCGATGGACAATCTGTGTTTATTTGGCATTCTGGTCTACAACCTTCATATGGGTTTCCTTGATAGTCTGGCAAACAAGTACATGATCCAGCACCATTAAACTCTTTGCAGATAGCATTGGCGCCACAAGGTGATGGCTGGCAAGGTGTTGAAATATCTTGTTGTATTTCTATTCGATGACACTCAAAGAATGGGTTTCCTGTGTAGTCTGGTGTACAAGAACAAGAAGGAGAGTGACTTATGACGTGACATTCTGCGTTTACACCACACGAACCAATACATGGATCAACACATATTTGATTAATACAAGCACGATGAGTTGGACATTCAGAGTTGCTGATACATTCTGGCTTGCAATAAGGCGGAGAACCCATAAATCCATTCATACACGAGCATGAAGGAGCACCTCCTGTCTCTTTACAAATTGCGTTCGGACCGCATGGAGATGGTGTACACGGATTCACTGGTTCCGGTATAAATTCTTGCACGAGACATCTCACAAACGGATTGCCAGTATACGAAGGCGGACAAGAACAAATTGGATTGTGATTTATAACTTGACATTTTGCTTCAACTCCACACGCTCCTATACATGGATTGATACATTTTCGGTTACTGCAGGCTTGACTGGGCGCACAATCACTGCTCACTATACATTCGGGTCTGCATGACGGTGGGCTTCCTATGAATCCGACAAGACAAGAACAAACTGCTTGTCCGTTGATATCGCGACATTGACTATTAGGTCCGCAAGGACTAGGTTCACAAGGTCGTGGTTTTTCAACTTCAAGAACAGAACATAGCACGAAAGCATTTCCTGTCATTCTTTCCGGACATCTACACATTGGAACGTGATTAATTACTTCACATATTGCGTTGCTAGCACACACCCCACTATTGCAGGGATTCACACATTTGTTACGGAAGCAAGCTTTATCATGTGGGCAGTCTGAACTTAATACACATTCAGGTCTGCATTCAAAGTAAGGGTCACCATGGTATTCTGGGAGACATGCGCATTCACCGTTGTTACAAACAGCATTAGCTCCGCAAGGAGATGGGTTACAAGGGTCTATTTCATCTTGAGGTGGTTCTGCAACAGAAAATTAAAATATAAATATGACAATTCGCAGAGCTCTTCTGCACTTTTGTAAATATGTACTTTATAATTCTTACCTTGTAGTTTACATTCAACAAATGCATTTCCTACGTAATTGTCAAAACAAGTACAGATTGGCATATGGTTCTTCACAACGCACTGGGCGTTTATACCGCATGAACCTGGGCAAGGATCTCGACATTTTTGATTCATGCATGCCATGTTACTAGAACAGTCGGAGTTAATGGTGCATTCCGGACGGCAACCAGGAGGGGCACCGATGTAGTTCGGTTGACAAGTGCATGATGGTATTCCGCCTATATCTCTGCATTCACTGAATGGACCGCAAGGCGATGGCAGACATGGGTTTTGTGGTGGCTCTGCTTGAACAGGAGCTAGTGCCAAGTAACATCTACTAAATGGGTCGCCTGTGTATTTTTCCAGACAAGAACAGATTGGGCTGTGGTTAATTACATGACATTGAGCGTTTTGTCCACATTGCCCGACACATGGATCACTACACTTTTGATTTATACATGCTTTGTTTGTCTGACATTCGGCGCTAACGACGCATTCTGGTCTACAATTTGGTGGAGAGTTTCTATAACCAGGTACACAACTGCAAACAGCTTGGTCGTTTACTACTTTGCATACACTGTTTGGTCCACACGGGGATGGAGAGCAGGGATTTGTTGGTGGTTCCACTTCTGTAATGAAATTTATTAACATTTATAATGAGAACAAAGTCATGCTATTCATTTCATTATCATTAAGTTTAAATAAACTTACGTTGTATGACAGTGCAGTATTGGAATGGATTTCCTGTGTAGCCCGGAATACATGTACAAATAGGTGCATGGTTAATAGTGTGACATTGAGCGTTAGCCGCACATGTTCCTGGGCAAGGGTCTTGACACTTGTTTTGTTGACACACTCTGTTCGATGGACAATCGGTGTTTACCGTACATTCAGGTCGGCATCCTTCATAAGGATTTCCAAAGTATCCAGGTGAACAGGCACAAGAGCCTGCATTATTTCGTTCAGTACAGATAGCATTGCTTCCACATGGAGATGGCGTGCATGGCGTTGGCCGTTCTTGTGGTATCATCAGTTGCACAGTGCAAGAAACAAATGGATCTCCTATGTAGCCCGGTGGACAAACACAGTTCGGTGTGTGGCTCACTACTCGGCACTGTGCGCTGACACTGCAAGCGCCAACACATGGATCTCCACATTTGTTGTTGATACAAGCCATGTGATTTGGACATTCGCTATTGGTTATACATTCTGGGCGACAGTTTGGTGGACTTCCTATGTACTGCGGCATACATGAACAAGATGGAGAGTCGTTAATACTCTGGCAAACTGAATACGGGCCACAAGGCGATGGCAAACAGGGATTTACTTGTACTGGTAATTCGAGAGCTGAAATCGAAATGTAAGAATTATTGTACGTTCCTATTATTTTACGGAAACATTAGTATAAATTTAAATAAGTTTATAGCCGATGTGGCATAGTGGTAGTTCGACTGCCTGCAAAGTTGATATTTCCCAGTCATGTTAGGACATTGCAGGCTGAACCACCTAATCGTCCGAAAAGGAAGATGGTTCCGTGCTTCGTTATGCATTAAGCCGTCGATCTCGGTTGCTGTCTATGATTATTTAGACGGCGGTCGTTACACAACCATATCAGAGGTCTGTTTCTTATACTAGGTGGCTGCAAAACTCTGACACCTGGGTTCTTCGGGTGTTTGGACGACTCAGTGTCCCACATGAAGAGAGAGTAAGATTAATTTTATGTAACTCACGTTTTAGAATACATCTTGTAAATGGATCTCCGGTGTATCCACTAGGACATGAGCATATAGGATTGTGATTAACCACTTCACACATTGCACCAATACCGCAAGCCCCGTTGCATGGATTTATGCATTTATAATTGTTGCATGCTTTATTTAATGAACATTCAGAGCTTGTTGTACATTCTGGTCTACAAGTAGGAGGATTGCCTGAGTAGTTTGGTAAACACGAGCATACGGCAACGTTGTTGATTTCTCGACATTGACTATTGGGGCCACATGGGGTAGGATTGCAAGGATTAGCTGGAGGTAATGCTGTAACAAAACAAATAACTTATATAACATTTGTATTCTCAGGTGATATTTAATATTATCCATATTTAATATCAGAACCAAATATACTTCTCATCAAAAACATCGAGACACTTTCGTTTTCATAGTATTTTTTTAAATTAAATATATGAAACTAAAAGTTAAATAAAGAACATTGATATTATGATTTAGAAACCTCGTAATACTGACTATTGAACGACATTAGACATTCATTCCAAAATAAACAAATGTCTCAGTAATGTGATCCGTACCAAACGTAAAATTGCAAAGCGTCTCGATTTTTCTGATGGACATGATGATTTACCTTGGACAAGATTACAAGACACAAATGAATTGCCTGTGTATCCGGCTGGACAACTACACATAGGGATGTGATTTATGACCTCGCAAAGCGCATTAGCTCCGCAAGTATCTGGGCATGGTCTCACGCACTTCTTTTGTACGCAAATCTGATCTCTTTGACAATCAGCACTGATTGTACATTCTGGACGGCATCCAACGTATGGGTCGCCGTGATATTCTGGTATGCATGTGCAGTCTCCATTGTTACACAGAGCATTTGACCCGCATGGAGATGGATTACAAAGGTCTTGAGGAGCTGGATCTGCAAGATAAGGTATTATTAATTAGCTGTATTCTTTATCATCATAATAACATTGCACAAGACCTTGGATTAGGTACCAGATATATTTTTGCAGCTCAACCTACCTTTGAATGGTTCCGGTAAACACTGAGTGAATGGATCGCCTTTAAATCCTTCAACACAAGTACAAATAGATACATGTTGAATAACAGAGCAACGAGCATTTTGACCACAAGAACCGACACATGGATCTTTACATCTCTCATTTATACAGGCCAGTGAGCTAACACAATCTTGATTTGTAATACATTCGGGTCGGCAGTTAGGCGGCGCTCCGAAATAACCTGGTGAACAAGAACATGATGCTTGTCCTCCGAAATTACGGCACATAGCGTTAGGGCCACAAGGTGACGGCAGACATGGGTCTCTCGTTTCATCCAAACTAGGCTGTACAGATGGTTTGAGGTAGCATCTTGTAAATGGATCTCCTGTGAATCCATTTGAGCAACTGCAGATCGGATTATGGTTGAATACTCTGCATTCCGCTCTCTGACCACAAGGTCCAGGACATGGATTGACACATTTTTTATTTATGCAAGCTTTGTCAGTAGCGCAATCTGAGTTAAGTACACATTCGGGCTTGCATGCTGGTGGTTGCCCGATATAGTTAGGTAAACAACTGCAAACGGCTTGATGATTTACGTCACGACATTGACTGTTGGGTCCACACGGGTTTGGATAGCACACGTTTACGGGTAACGTGTCTTGCGCTAAAACAAAAATAAAAATATATAAATAAAATGAAAATGTGACATGAAAAAATCACATGTAACATGACGGTTTTTTTTACTTACCAGGTATTGGCGAACAACGGCGATATGCATCGCCAGTGTAGCCTGATATACACGTGCAAGTAGGAGCATGATTGACTGTAGCACATTCTGCATTTACTCCACAAGTGCCTGGACAAGGGTCTTGACATTTGTTCCCAATACATGCTCTGTTACCAGGGCAATCAGAATCTGATACACATTCAGGACGACATCCTTCATATGGATTTCCGAAGTAACCTTCACCGCAGATACATGAGCCAACTTTGTTTTGTTCTTTGCACACTGCATTTGGTCCACAGGGCGAAGGTGAACATGGAGTTAAAATTTCAGTTGGAGATTGCAATATGCATTGAGCAAATGGATCGCCTACATACCCTTGCGGACACACGCACATAGCTGAATGGCTGACCACATGACATTCAGCATTTGAACCACAAGCTCTAGTGCATGGATCTTGGCATTTTTTATTAATACATGCTAATTGTGGCGTACATTCACTATTGCTAATGCATTCAGGCTTGCAATACGGTGGTTGTCCTTTAAATTCTGGCATACATGTGCATGATGGATTTCCATTTATATCTTTACAAATGGAGTTTGGCCCACAAGGTGACGGTTGACAGGGGTTAACTTCAACGGGCGGCGCATCTGAAAAATAAGTTATATTGTACAAACGTGTTTCAACCCTAGCGAGTCTAAAATTTGCTTAAGTGGGATGAAATGTACATGGACAGATTTACATGTAGTTATTAATGAAAATATGAAACTTACTTGCTATAAAAGTGCAAACAACAAATGGGTCTCCTGTATGAGCTGGTGGGCATGCACATATTGGGTTGTGATTGATGACTTCGCAAGTGGCTTTCACTCCGCAGACACCAATACATGGGTTAACACATTTTTGTTGCATGCAGGCTTGGTTTTGGGGACATTCTGCATTGACTACACATTCAGGTCTGCAGGCTGGAGGTACACCAAGATAATTTGGCAAACATGAGCAAACTGCTTGGTTGTTTATTACTCGGCATTGGCTGTTTGGTCCACAAACTGCAGTACTGCATGGATTAACTGCTGGGGTAGCTGCGACAGAAGAACAAAAGTATAGATATTAGTTATTATTAGAATTTAGGAAACGGAATTCAATTTATATATGATTGGATATGTGAACATACCACGAATAGGACTGCATACTACAAATGCATTCCCTGTGAATCCTGGACTGCAACTGCACATCGGAATATGGTTGACTACTTGACATAGTGCGTTTTGACCGCAAGCTCCAACACAAGGATCAACGCATTTTCTTTGAACACAAGCTTTTTTCTGATCACAGTCTGTACTGAACACGCACTCTGGACGACAATTGAAATATGGGTCGCCATGATATTCAGGCAAACATTGACATTGGCCATTCAAGCATTCAGCGTTTGGTCCACATCTTATATTAGCACATGCGTCCATTATGTTCGGTTCCACCTGAAGAGGCTTTAATTTGCAACTTGAGAATGGGTCTCCTATATACCCCTCAATACATGTGCAAATCGGTATATGATTAAGCACGTTGCATGTAGCTGATACTCCACAAGCACCTGGGCAAGGGTCTTGGCATTTTGAATTCATGCAAGCTCTATCGCTTGAGCAGTCTGAGTGTATGGTACATTCCGGTCTACAGTTTGGTGGGCTTCCTATAAAGTTGGGTAAACATGAGCATGATGGACTATTGCCGATATTTCTGCATTCCGCATTAAGTCCACAAGGAGATGGTATGCATGGGTTTATGGTTTCTGGTGGTGGTTCAACTGCAAAAAAAAAAAACAATTGAAGTCATTTACCTAAATAAATAAAAAAAACTTTGATTTGTGTTAAAGTCCAAGTAACACTTACATTGTAATGTGGTGTTGGCGTAAGATGTTGGGCATTCCCTGGACTGCGCATCGCACCAACGTGTCTATTTTGGAAGAGCTTAACATAACAACTCGCCTATCTACCATCTGCCTGAGAAGAACTCTCGGCTTTTTTGGACACCTGGCCCGGCGAGAACCTGACAGCTTAGAAAAGTTGATACTCGTTGGCCACGTGGAAGGGAGGAGGAGCAGAGGTAGAATACCATCTCGCTGGACCGACGCTATAGTAGCAGTGACCCGCCTTAATCTCCAAGGGTCTATACATTTAGCAGAAGATCGGCTAACATGGAGAGCCCTTCAGAATAGTGCGACTTACGGTGGTCACGACCCTCAGTCATGAGGAATCGACGGAAAAGAAAGAAGAAGAACACTTACATTGTATTGGTGAGCAGATTGTGAATGGGTCACCCGTGTAAGATGTTTTACAAGAACATATTGGGCTGTGATTTATAACTTTGCAATTCGCATTACGTCCACATGGTTTGGGACATGGGTTGACACATTTGTTATTGAGACATGCCCTGTCATGTGAACATTCTGAACTAACTACACATTCTGGTCGGCAGTTCGGTGGAGTGCCCACATATTCTGATAAACAAGAGCACACAGCTTGGCCGTTGATAGCTTTGCACTGGCTGTTAGGGCCACATGGTGGAGGATAGCAAGGATCCGCAGGAGAAGCTGGTTGCAGAGGAGATTCTAAAACAATAAATTCGGTTAAAATCATAAAAAATTTAAAACACTATAATAACATAATTGTTATTCGTACTCCATTACTAACCTTGATATACGCAGTATCTAAATGGATCTCCAGTATAGCCATTTCTACAGGTACACAGCGGAGCATGGTTAACTACTTGGCAATCTGCATTAGAGCCACAGCTTCCGGGACAAGGATCGGCGCATTTGTTATTAACGCAAGCTCTATTTGAGGGACAGTCCGTGTTAACTACACATTCTGGCCTGCAACCCTCGTATGGATTGCCAATATAGCTTTCAATACAGCTACATGATCCGGCGTTGTTTCTTTCTTTGCATATAGCGTTTGCACCACAGGGTGAAGGCGAGCACGGTGTTGTAAGAGGTTCTGCTTGCAATGGCATCTGTGTACAGCGTAGGAATGGATCACCGGTATAGCCATAAGGACACAAACAAATGGGTGAATGGCTGACTACTTTACATTCTGCGTTTGATCCACATGCTCCTTCACAAGGATTTTTGCACTTCATGTTTATGCAAGAGAGGTGTGAAGAACATTCTTCATTGCTGCTACATTCAGGTCTGCAGTAAGGTGGTTGACCCTGATAGCCTTGCATACAAGTACATGTTGGTGATTCATTAACTTCTTTGCAAATGGAATTAGGTCCGCATGGTGATGGAACACATGGGTTTACTGGGTCTTGTGGTCTATCAGCTGTAAAAAAACAACAGAATGTATTGCACGCTCCACGTTTCGAATTAAAAGCGTTTAATGTAATAATCATTGTTTCTATTTGATACTTACGAAGTTTGAAACATCTAGAAAATGGATCTCCAGAATAGTATATCGGACAAGTGCAAATTGGATTATGATTCACAACTTTACAGTCTGCGTTCACACCACATGCTCCTACACAGGGATTTATGCAGCGCTGATTACTACAGGCTTGATTAAGTGGGCATTCTGCACTAATTGTACATTCAGGACGACACACTGGAGGAGATCCCACCATATTAGGCGCACAAGAACAGACGGCCTGCCCATTTATTTCCCTACACTGACTATTCGGTCCACATGGAGAAGGTTGACAAGGATTAGCAATCACAGCCTCTGAAAAATTTAATATTAATTAATAAGTTAATAATTACTCACAGATAAAAAGTAAACAAGAAGGAAATGAGTAATTGTATATTTACCTAAAATAGGTCTGCATTCGAAAAACGCATTGCCAGTCATTCGATCAGGACAGCTGCACATTGGTATATGGTTTACTACGTTGCAAATAGCCGTCGAAGCACATGTGCCTGGACAAGGGTCTTTGCATTTGTTAGCTATACACGCTTTACTGCGGTCACATTCTGAACTCTGGACGCATTCTGGTCGACATCCAGAATATGGGTCGCCTTGGAATTCAGGAAGACATGTACATTGACCGTTCGAGCACTGTGCATTTGGACCGCATGGTGATGGGCTGCATGGATCATCTTGAACTAAAATAGAAAGTACTTTAGTTGTTTTTTGAACGACATTGAGTTATACTTTTTACTAATTTGAATAATCGTCAATCCATTACCTTTTGGTGGTATAGCAGTACATTGTGTGAATGCATTTCCAGTAAAACCTTCCATGCAAGTGCATACAGACACGTGTGTGATAACCTGGCAATATGCGTTAATACCGCACGAGCCAGGGCATGGATCTTTACACTTTTGATTGATGCACGCTAAATTGCTTGAACAATCTTCGTTTATTGTGCATTCTGGTCTACAGTTTGGAGGGCTGCCTTCAAAGTTCGGTAAACATGAGCAAGAAGGTGTTCCCCGAAGGTTGCGACATTCAGCATTAGGCCCACATGGTGAAGGCATGCAGGGATCTCTTTCAGGTTGTGGCAATGCCGGTGCTGAAAATAATATTAATGTTTAAAATCCATTGGTACCGGCTTCAGTTATGTATGAAACTTGAATACTGTCAAAGACCCTACGATATAAATTATATTTTATACTTACGTATGATAGCATAGCATCTGGAGAATGGATCTCCAGTATATCTGCTTTGACATGTGCAAATAGGACTGTGATTGACCACCCTACAGTCTGAGTTTTGACCGCAGGGGCCTGGGCACGGCGAAACACATTTTTGGTTCCTGCAAGCTTTGTCTGCCGGGCATTCTGCGCTAACGACACATTCTGGTCTACAATTGGGAGGAGAACCTTGGTATTCAGGCAAGCACGAGCAAATACTCAAACCGTTAGAATCACGACACTGACTGTTTGGACCACACGGTGACGGTTGACATGGATTAGAAGGCAATTCTTCTTGTTCTGAAATAAATTAAAGAATAAGATAAAAATAATGTGAAAGATTTTGTATTGTGGCAGTAATATGTCGTTATTAATATACACTTACGTCTGAATATACACTGCCGGAACGGATCACCTGTGTACCCAGATCGACAGGTACATAGTGGTGAATGATTTACTGCTTGACAATCTGCATTTACTGCACATGTTCCAGGACATGGATCCATACATTTATTTCTTGTGCATGCTTTGTTGCTCGGGCAATCGGAATTAACCAAGCACTCCGGCCGACATCCTTCATATGGATTTCCAAAGTAGCCTGTTATGCACACACATGCCCCAGCACCGTTTTGTTCTCTACATTCAGCGTTTGATCCACACGGTGATGGAGTACATGGAGACAAAGGTTCAAATATATACGGGTCGAGCTTCGCGCATAGCAATGATGGGTCACCAGTATATCCTTGTGGACAATAGCAGGTAGGTGTGTGACTAACAACACGACACTCTGCGCTGTTACCACATGCTTGATAGCATGGGTCCCGACATTTTCTATTTATACAAGCCATTTGCGGGGCACATTCGCTGTTTGCTACACACTCGGGACGACAATTTGGAGGGGAACCAATAAATTCTGGCATACATTGACAAGATGGAACTTCACCGTTTGTCGGTTGGCAAATAGAGTTCGGACCACAAGGAGATGGTTGACATGGATTAACTGGAACCGTTGGTATATTCACCGCTAAAAAAAGGAAATATTTTTCGTATATTACAAATTACAATGTACTTAAATGCATGGTATAATAAGATACTCCGCCTGGTATTCCGTTCCGAGACTCGTGGACCACGTGACCAACACAAGTCTACGTCATCATGCTTGTGGGTTACCAGAACTACCCACTCTTATGATGTTTTTTGTAAATCATTTATGATACTGTTAACTAATAAATACAATTGAAGTGTTGTTGTAAAGTTCAAGTTAATACACACGTAAATCTAAATTATAAAATTATTAAGAAATATTTTAGGTCACTTTTCTGAGATTGAATTTACCCCATAACGTATTTTATTAAAATAAAGTGGCAATACTAAGTGACGTTGGCTTGTGTTTCTCTGGGAAGGAAAGACCATGTTTTATTAGACTATGCTTAAATGTTATTGATTTACGGACATATACTTACGAATAGAGATGCATCTAGTGAACGGATCTCCTGTTAAGCCCGAAGGACAGCTACATATTGGGTTATGATTAATAACTTGACATTTAGCTGCTACTCCACAAGTTCCTTGGCATGGGTTTATACATTTCTGGTTACTGCAAGCTTTGTCTAGTGCACAGTCAGAACTTGAAACGCACTCAGGGCGACAAGATGGTGGTGCCCCGCGGTATCCCGATAGACATGAGCATACAGCTTGTTGGTTAAATTCTCTACACTGACTGTTTGGTCCGCATGGGCTAGGCTGACAGGGGTTCACTTGGATAACGTCTGCAAAATAATTATAAGTTTGAAACTTCATTGTCACCAAATCTTAGTTATTATAAGTAAGAGCAAAAAATAAATTAGCGCCTTTACCTTTTACGGGAGAGCATTCAATAAATGCATTGCCAGTGGTTCTTGGAGGACATGTGCACACAGCCATATGAGCTACGACTTCACATTTTGCATTGCTACCGCAAGTGTTAATGCATGGATTGACACACTTATTTCTAACACAAGTTTTATCTAACGGACAGTCAGAACTACTTGTGCACTCAGGTCGACATCCAAAGTATGGGTCCCCGCTATATTCTGGTAAGCATGTGCAAACACCATCATTACACACTGCATTGGGTCCACACGGAGATGGGTTGCAAGGATTAGATGGCGTTGGTTCTGTAGAAGAAAGTTAAACGGTAGAGATTTGATATTTTCAATTATTTACGCAACATTTTCTTTAAAAATATTATTGTTCTACAATAACTTACCTGATTGAGGTTTTAATGAACAGGTATTGAATGGATCACCAGTGTATCCATCTATACAATTACAAATAGCCAAATGTGCTTGCACTCTACATTCTGCGTTAATGCCACAAGAGCCGAGACAAGGGTTTGCACATTTCTCATTGATACAAGCCTTGTCACTTGGACAGTCCGTATTTATTGTACATTCGGGGCGACAGTTTGGAGGGCTTCCTGTATATTGCGGCTGGCAAGAGCACGATGGAGAACCGTTGATATCTCTACACTGTGAGAATGGTCCACACGGCGATGGTATACAAGGATTCGTGGGGACCGCCACGACATCAGAAACTGTAAAAAATATGAATTTCGACTTTTGTTCATAAAAATATTAAATTTTACATCTAGTTCGACTAGGTTTACTAACAGAGTTTTGATATTTAAATGTGTGGTTTGCAAACTATCTAATAACTCATTTTCAATGATCTAAAACCCTAATAATAGATCTATCCTATTTTAATTGAACCACCAAAAAATATCCGCTTTCCTAAATAATTATCAATTAATAATAACTTAATTGTAAATAATATATTGAATCTGATAATTACCTGGTATGTTGTAACATCTGTTAAATGGGTCCCCAGTATACTGAGGTCGACATGTACATATGGGGCTGTGATTGATAACTTTGCAATCTGCGTTCAGGCCGCAGACGCCTTCACAAGGATTTTTACATTTCTGTCTTATGCAAGCTTGTTGCTGACTGCATTCAGAACTAACAAGACATTCGGGCCTACATGCTGGTGGAGTTCCTAAAAATTCTGGCTGACAGGTGCATACTGCTTGATTGTTTGCCGTCTTGCAAATGCTGTTAGGTCCACAAGGCGATGGCACACAAGGGTCTTTATTTACTGTAGGTAAATCTGAAACAAAATATAATAAGATTAATACCAACCAATACACAAATATCTCAAAAACTTACAGTTTTGAGTAAAAATAAATCAATAGATTACCTTGTGCTTGCTCATAGCAGTTCTGATATGGGCTTCCAGTCAAACCTGGCAGGCATTCGCAAGTCGGAGTGTGATTTATGACATTGCAAACAGCATTTCGCCCACAAATGTTTTTGCAAGGATTTCCACATTTATTTTGAATGCATGCCTGATTAGTGGCACAGTCAGAATTAACTGAACATTCTGGGCGGCATCCTTCATATGGGTTTCCAATGTAGTCTTTCAAACAAACGCATGAGCCGGCGCCTCGTAATTCTTTGCAGACGGCATTTGGTCCACAAGGAGAAGGTGTACAAGGCGTAAGCGGTACATCCATTACTATGCATCCTCTGAATGCATCTCCAGTGTAGCCCGGTGGACATAAACACTGCGGAGTGTGACTGACAACTCTGCACTCGGCTCCAGATCCACACAATCCACTGCAGGGATCCTTGCACTTGTTGTTGATACATGCTAGCTCGTTAGGACATTCTGAATTAGATATACATTCAGGTCGACAATTTGGTGGACTTCCTCTAAAACTGTCTAGACAGGCGCATGATGGTGAGCCGCCTATTTCTTTACATATTGAATTTGGTCCACAAGGTGAAGGTTCACATGGATTTATGTAAGGTGGTGGTTGCGTATCTGTAATTGAAGAATTGTATAATTTAGTAAAAATTAAACCGAATTCACTGTAAAGTATTTTGTTGAGTGCTATAACTCGTAAACCAATAATAAAACAAATCTTATAATTGGAATTCTGCTTAGTAATATTGGGATATAGACGTGATAATATATGAATGAATGTATGTAGTAACACAAACCCACCTTCTATGATACATCTGCTAAATGGATCTCCGGTGTATCCAAGTGGACAAGAACATATTGGATTGTGATTTATGACTTGACACAGAGCACCAGTGCCGCAATTTCCTTGGCATGGATCAATGCAACGCTGATTGGAACAAGCTTTATTTAAAGCACATTCCGCACTGGATACACATTCTGGCCGACATGTAGGTGGTGCTCCCATGTAACCAGATAAGCAAGAGCAAATAGCTTGACCGTTGATATCCCGACATTGGCTGTTCGGTCCACACGGCGAAGGATTGCAGGGATTAACATTTGTATCTACTATAACAGGTCTGCATTCTAAAAATGCATTTCCTGAGAAACCTTGCCGGCACGTACACATTGGTATGTGGTTGAAAACTTTGCAAATAGCATCTCTACCACATGTATTAATACAGGGGTCTATACATTTATTTCTGACACATGCTTTATCTCGCGGACAATCAGTGCTCACTAAACATTCTGGTCTGCAGCCGATGTATGGATCGCCTTGGTATTCAGGTAAACAAGTGCATACACCGTTATTGCAATTTGTGTTTGGTCCACAAGGCGATGGATTGCAAGGGTCAGGCTCATACTGTGGTTCTAGAAAAAAATATATTTTTAAATTAAGTTGTTATTATATTACTAGCAAATTTTTTACAGTTATACAGCATTAATTTATTATTTACCTTCATCTTTCATTGGAGTACATTGACTAAATGGATCTCCATTGTATCGGTCTAAACAGCTACATTGGGCTACGTGGTTAAATACAGAACATTGTGCATTTATTCCACATGCCCCAAGACATGGATCGCGACATTTCTCATTTATACATGCTTGGTTACTTGGACATTCAGAATTGATTGTGCACTCTGGTCTGCAGTTCGGTGGACTTCCAACGTAACCAATTTGACAAGCACAAGAAGGTGCACTACCAACATTTCTGCATTCTGCATAAAGACCGCATGGTGACGGTAAACAGGGATCTTGAGGTATATTTTGTGGAGGTTGAGATACTGAAAAAAAAACGAATATTATGATGTCATCCTATCGTCAATCGAATATTTTAATAATGATTTAAGTACCTAAATCAACAACTTACTTTTCATCGGATAGCATCTTGTAAACGGATTTCCTGTTAAACCCTGTTTGCACACACAAATGGGACTATGGTTAATCACGTTGCAGTTCGCATTTTCTCCGCAAGTTCCTATGCATGGGTCGCCACACTTTTGATTGATGCAAGCTTGGCTCGAGGGGCATTCCGAACTAACCACACATTCAGGGCGACAGTTCGGGGGCGACCCGGTGAACGATGGTAAACATGAGCAGATGGCTTGTTGATTAACTTCTTTGCATTGACTGTTAGGCCCACATGGTGAAGGATTGCATGGGTTCCGTTCCACTACTACAGCTACAAAAAAGAATGATAATGAGCACAACATTTAAATTACATGGATTGAATTGAAATATAATTTGCTAATTAAATAAATCCTTAACTTACGTTCTTGCATGATTGTACAATAACTGAAAGGGTTTCCAGTGTACCCCGGTTGACATGTACAAGTTGGCATATGGTTGTTTACGAGGCACAATGCATTTGATCCACATGTTCCTGGGCACGGATCCACGCATTTCATTCTAGAACATGCTCGATTAAGTGGACAATCTGAATTAACCACACATTCGGGTCTGCATCCCTCATACGGATTTCCTGAATATCCATCCAAGCATTGGCAAGAACCCACACCCTTTTGTTCTCTACATATGGCATTCGAGCCACAAGGACTTGGGTTACAAGGTGTGAGCACTTCGTTCGGTTCCATTAGCGGCTGAAGGCTACAATACGAAAATGGATCTCCTGTATATCCGGCTTGGCAAATACACATGGGAGCATGACTGACCACTCTACATTCTGCATTGGAGCCACAGACCCCAATACATGGATCTGAGCACTTATTGTTCATGCAAGCTCGATTGTAATCGCATTCGCTGTTACTTATACATTCTGGTCGACAGTTAGGAGGTGATCCTTTGTAACTTGGCAGACAGGCACATAATGGACCGTCACCGTTTACTTTGCATATTGAATGCGGACCGCAAGGTGAAGGTTCACACGGGTCTACTTGAACGGGCTCCGCAACTGTAAAAAATGATTTTTGTTAGATAGGGCAGGTCTACACTTATAGTATAGGTAGTAGGTAATTATTAAAATACAACAAATTGTAAAAACAAAATTTACCTATAATACTGCATCTTATAAACGGATCACCCGTGAATGATGGAGGGCAAGTGCATATTGGATTGTGATTAATGACATCACAGACAGCTGCGACCCCGCAAGCCCCAATACACGGGTTTATACACTTCTGGTTGTTGCATGCTTCTTTGAGAGGGCACTCTAGGCTGACGATGCACTCGGGTCTACAAGTTGGTGGACTACCCCGATAGCCAGGCACGCATGAACAGACAGCTTGACCATTTGTTTCTCTACATTGACTATTCGGTCCACATGGTGATGGATTGCACGGGTTCGTTGCGGATACTGAAAAGAAAATGAAATATATGTAAACGCTTTTATTTGATAGCAAATACCTAATAATGAGCGCCATAAAAATTAAATAATGGTTTACCTGCTGCCGGCCGGCATTCTACAAAAGCATTACCACTCATTCCCTTTGGGCATGTACACATTGGAATGTGATTCATAACATCACAGATCGCATTTACTCCACAAGTGTTTATGCATGGGTTGACACATTTATTTCGTTGGCAGCCTTTGTTTTGAGGACATTCTGTGTTGTAGATACATTCTGGCCGACAACCTAAGTTTGGATCGCCGTGGTAACCTTCTACGCATGAACATACACCATTGTTACAAACGGAATTAGGACCGCAAGGGTTCGGTCTACATGGATCACTCGGTGCTGGTGGGATAGTATCTGAAATGTAGAAAAACATTGTAAAATATGCACAAGTGTCAATGTTTCTCAAATCTATGAAATTGTTCAAAACAATACAATTAGAACACAGTTAGGAATTATCAGATATTATTGTTGGTAGTTTTGGACTCACCTTCAAAGGGTTTTGGTGTACACTGTCTAAATGGATCACCAGTAAATCCTTCTGGACATAAACATACTGGCACGTGATTATTTACAAAACATTTTGCATATATACCGCAGGAACCCTGGCAAGGATCTCTACATTTTTCCGAAATACATGCTTGGTTACTCGAACAGTCTGAATGGACAACGCATTCCGGCTTGCAGTATGGTGGAGAGCCTACGTAAGGCACTTGACAAGAGCATGATGGCAATCCGTTTATATTGCGACATTCTGCGTAGAGCCCACACGGCGATGGCATACAAGGGTCACTCGGGGCTGCAACGCTTGGCAAAGTTTCTGTAGAGAATATGAAATAACCTGTTAAATACTGCACCATTGTTAAAAAACACATGATTTTGGTGTACTTAATTTTATGACGCATAAAACTTACGCATAATTAAACTGCATGACGTAAACGGATCTCCAGAGTATCCTGGCTGACATGAGCACACTGGGCTGTGGTTTATTACTTTGCATTCAGTGTTTGCACCACAAGGTCTAGGACAAGGATTAATGCATCGCTGATTGACGCAAGCTCTATTCGTTTTGCACTCAGAATTAACAACACATTCGGGTCTACAGTTTGGTGGTGATCCAATATAGTTGGTCATACAGGAACATACAGGTTGACCATTTATTTCTCTGCATATTGCATTAATTCCACATGGAGATGGATTGCAAACATTGATAATGGAAATATCGTTTTCTGTGGAAAGTAACGTGAAATATTATATACACATTTTGATAAATAATCAATTAATGCTTTTTGTGTTTTGCAATACTTACCACGTATTATTGAGCACATAGACATTGGGTTCCCAGTATAGCCATTTTTGCAGTTACATGACGGTTTGTGGTTTGTCACGTAACAATCTGCATTGTATCCACAAACTCCCGGGCATGGATCTACGCACTTGTTTCTATTACATGCTAAAGTTAACGGGCAGTCAGAGTCAGCCAAACATTCTGGTCTGCAACCTTGATATGGGTCTCCGAAGTAGTCAGGCAAACAAGTACATGAACCAGCATTTCCTTGAACTTTGCATTCTGCATTCGCGCCACAGGGCGAAGGTTCGCAAGGATTTAAAAATTCGACTTTTGGAGGAGCTGAAATTTTTAAAACAAAATGATAAACTCGACTTACCGAAAAAAATATGTCAGTCACCGGAGAAGCACTTACTTGGTCCGAAGCGTTAGTCGAAGCTTGCTGGGCTCGGCGACGTTTAGTGACCTTCTTAATCCGGCGACAGCGTCACTATCTCTAGCGCACCGTCCAAAGCGCCCGTCACGGCAGACGGCCCAAGCTTACTGTAAGTGCTAGGTTATCTCCGCGCGTTCCGAACTCAAGCAAAGGCATTATTAATTTCACATGGTAAAAGTTATTTTTTTCAAGATGTTACGCCCGTCTGAAAGCACTTCAAAATCTATACGATTAAAATCGTAACTTCACCGTCCGTATCCGAAGGCTTATGTGTAAGGCTTAAGGCTATGTTTATGTTTTAAGCTCATGATTATGGCATCGTACAAATGCTATCGCCTTTGAACCAAGCGATGGGCATGGTCACCACTCAATTCCAAAGCAATAGTATCTTTACGATATCATTCATCTTACATTAGTATACTGTGTGAGGCGTGACCTTTCTTTTACAATATAAGCACAGTTGGCCTGAATTATCACGCTTTGCAAAGCAGAGGGTTACATGCATTATTACGTTTTCATATCTAATAGGTACCTATTTCTCACTTTCATCTCTGTTGCATAATTTTGGTAATGGGAATATATCTTTTCAAATTTCGGTTACCATATTCACCTTGGCAAATACAATAAAATGGGATGAAGAGTGTGTCCTTACCTTTAGGCCTTGAACAACCCTGGAAAGGATCGCCCTCAAGACCTGGTTCACAGGCGCATGTAGCACGATGATCCACAACCGAGCATATTGCTCGTTGGCCGCACGCTTGCACGCACGGGTCTGTGCATCGCAGAGCAACGCAAGCCAGAGTAGCTGGGCATTCTGCACTTATAGTGCACTCGGGTCGGCAGTTTGGAGGAGCTCCGATGAATCCGGGTTGACAACTACACGCTGGCGTTTCTCCTG
Source organism: Phthorimaea operculella (assembly GCA_024500475.1). Lineage (NCBI taxonomy): Eukaryota > Metazoa > Arthropoda > Insecta > Lepidoptera > Gelechiidae > Phthorimaea > Phthorimaea operculella. The sequence continues at coordinate 818,547 of JANFCV010000200.1, forward strand.
ATTTTATACATATTGAGTTCGGCCCGCATGGTGACGGTTGGCATGGGTCGGTAGGCTCCTCAGGTATTTCTAAAACATAAATATATAATTATAAATAGATCCATAGCGAGCAAGATGATGTCAAGTTCACATTTGATAATGAATATTAAACTTACGTGGCCTTGGATAACAGAAGTTAAACGGATCTCCAGTATAGCCTTCATTACAAGTACATATGGGTGAATGCGCTATAACTTGGCATCTGGCGCCCCGGCCACATGCGCCTTCGCAAGGATCACGGCATCTGCGATCGATACACGCTAGCTGCAATTTGCATTCGGAGCTGACTAGGCATTCAGGGCGGCAGTTTGGCGGGGATCCGATGTGTCCTGGTCGACACGAGCAAGCAGCGGCGCCGTTGGCACTCACAGTGCACTCGCTGTATGGTCCACAGGGCGAAGGAGAGCAAGGGGATACTGGAGTTTCATCTGTACATAAGAATGAGATAGATTAATCGTTTAGCATACCGATTTACTCGTTAAAAATTCTACTTGTAATTCTAGTAAAAATATATTACCTCTTTCTTTTATCGGAGTACAGTATGAGAATGGATCTCCGGACGTGCCAGCAGGACAGGTACAAGATGGAATATGGTTATTGACTGAACATGTAGCACTTGTTCCACAGGCTCCTGGGCATGGGTCCAGACATTTTCCTCCTTGACAAGCTTTAGTTGGTGAACATTCGCCGTTGGTGCTACACTCCAAACGGCAGCCTGAATAAGGATCGCCAAAGTGCCCAGCAATGCAGGAACATGCTCCATTGTCACAAATAGCATTACTACCGCATGGTGATGGATTGCATGGATCCGGAGAAGGTGTTGGTGTTACTGTAAATAAATATATTCATCAATATAATAATAATTACCTATAAAAGTCTATATTGCACATATAGAAAAAAAAACAAGATATGTCCATTGAAAGTAAAAAAGTACACCAATGAGCCATTATTACGGCTTTATCAACTTAACCTTTATCAAAAAAATATCTAATTTACAAGAAATGTATGTAATGTAAGTATTAAAGGAATTTTACCTGCAACTTCAAGACACTGAATGAAAGGATCTCCAGAGAGTCCTGACGGGCAACTGCAAATTGGAATGTGGTCGTGCACTCGACATTCTGCTCTAAATCCACATGATCCTTCGCACGGGTTCCTACATTTTTCGGCTATGCAAGCTTGATGTGATGGACAATCAGTGTTCACAAGACACTCAGGGTGACAGTTTGGTGGCGCACCGATGTATCCGTCAATGCAAGAACAAGAAGGATTGCCGTTTATAGCGCGGCATTCACTGTAAGCTCCGCAGGGGTTAGGTTGGCATGGCTGTACTGGTCGTTCAGGTTGCTCATATTGAGTTTGAATCTCAAGACATCTCGTAAATGGATTTCCACTGGTACCTGCTGGACAGCTGCAGAGTGGGCTATGATTTATCACTTGGCAATGAGCTCCTATACCACATGTTCCCCTGCATGGGTCGGTACATCTTAGTCTGTGACATGCGCGATCTGATGGACACTCGGCACTTACTGTACATTCTGGTTTACAGTCTGGTGGTGCACCTCTATAGTCTGGTAGACATTCACATGATGCTAATCCCCCGTTTTCTCTACAAATACTGTTAGGACCACAGGGAGAAGGTTGGCATGGTCTTATCTCCTTCGGTGGTTCTTCCCTGTTACATTGCACGAAGGGGTTTCCTGAAAATCCTTTGACACAGGCGCAACTGGGTACATGATTGATTACGGTACACTCTGCGTTAGTGCCACATATGCCAGGGCAAGGATCGGCGCATTTGTTTCTGATACATGCTTTATCAGCAGAGCAGTCTGAACTTAAGACACATTCTGGTCGGCAGCCCTCATATGGATTTCCTTGATAGCCTTCTAAGCATGAGCAAGATCCTGCTCCATCGCGTTGACTACATATAGCGTTGGCGCCACAAGGTGATGGGTCACATGGTGAAACAGGTATTTCATCAGCTGTAAAAGGAAAATAAACGTATTTAAAAGATGATATCATGTTTTGTTTAAATGGTCTTAAATATTGGTATTAAATAAACTAATAAAACTTATTGACTACAAATATATTTACCTAGCAGAGTACATTGTAAGAACGGGTTTCCTGTGAATTTTTCTCTACATATACAAGATACTGTATGGCTGACGACGATACATTCTGCATTTACTCCACATGATCCTGGACATGGATCAATACACTTGTTTCTGACGCAAGCTTGGTTTGAAGGACAATCAGGATTGATCACACATTCTGGTCTGCAATTCGGTGGCTGGCCCATGTAGTTATCTGCGCATCTGCAATTAGCTTTTCCATTTCTCTCGATGCATATAGAATTCGGTCCACATGGAGAAGGATTGCAGGCATCTATTGGTTCAGCTGGTGTGACAATGTCATAACAACTCTTAAACGGATCTCCAGTTTGTCCCGGGTTGCAACTACAAATAGGGCTGTGGTTTATAACTTCACAGCGTGCTGCGATTCCGCAAGCATTAATGCATGGATTTATACATTTCTGGTTGACGCATGCTTTAGTTGATGGACATTCAGAACTGACCACACACTCTGGTCTGCAAGCTGGTGGAGATCCCTGGAATCCTTCAATGCAAGCACAGACTGCCGTATTGTCTGAGTTTCTGCAGATACTATTTGGTCCACACGGAGATGGTTTGCAAGGGTCTCTTGATGGTGGGAATTCTTTCTGTTCTACTAAATGACATTGAGTAAATGGATTTCCTGTGTATCCAGTAATACATGAACATGTAGGAATATGGTTAATGACGTCACATTTTGCGTTTATTCCACACACGCCCGGACATGGGTCCCGGCATTTATTTCTGAAGCAGGCTTTATCTCTAGGGCATTCTTGACTGCCAGTACATTCTGGCCTACATGATTCATAGGGATTTCCACTGTATTCTGGCAAGCACGTACAAATTCCATTTTCACATTGAGCATTAGGACCACAAGGGTTTGGATTACATGGATCTGACGGAGTTGGTGTAGTGGGTTCTAAAAATAAAATAATATTTAATACACACTGCTCAACTAAATAAACACTTACACACAATGTATAGACATGCAGTATTTATTTATCATACTCTACCTTCAATAATTTGTGTACATCTTGAGAATGGGTCTCCCGTGTATCCTTCATTGCAAACGCAAACTGCAACATGATTCATCACGTGGCAGTTGGCATCAACACCACATGATCCTGGACACGGATTATCACATTTTTGTCTCACACATGCCAAAGACGCTGGACATTCTGAATTGATAGTGCACTCAGGTCGGCAAGAAGGCGGAGATCCCACATATCCCGGTAAACAAGAACAAGCAGGTCCACTAGACAACAATTGGCAACGAGAGTGAGGTCCACAAGGTGAGGGTGTACATGATGGTGGACGTTCGGTTGTTACTTGGATAGCTGCAAAATTAATCAAGATGTTAGTAAAAGGAATTACTTGTATTATTTTCATAAAATTCTTTATCTTTTACACTTACGGTAGCATTGCGTAAACGGATCGCCTGTCATGCCGGCTGGACATGTACATATCGGGTTGTGGTTCTTTACTAAACAGTGAGCTCTAAGTCCACATGTGTTGGGGCAAGGATCGTCACATCTTTGGTTAATGCACGCTTTGGAAGTATCGCACTCGCTATTTACTATGCATTGCGGCCGGCATGATGGTGGTGATCCAATGTAGTTAGGCAAGCAAGAGCAGACAGCTTGCAAGTTGACTTGTCTACACTGACTGTTTGGCCCGCAAGGTGTTGGTTCACATGGATTTCTTGGAGTAGGGGCTGAAATATTTAATTATTTTATTATCATACTTTAATTTCACCTTGAAAAGAATACATTATTTTGCCTACAACCAACAATTCAACAAACACATTAATAATACCTACTTAAGTATAAAATATTTAAAAAATTACTTACGTTCCATCAAAATTTGTTTACACTGGAAGAAAGGATCACCAGAATATCCTCTGGGACAGCTACAGATAGGAACATGTTTTTCGACCGTACATTGTGCCATTTGTCCGCAAGTTCTTGGACAAGGATCAATGCATTTAAATCGCGTGCAAGCCAAGTTAAGTGGGCAGTCGTCGTTGCTTTCGCACTCTCTACGACATCCTTGTTGACTGTATGGATCGCCCTCGTAGCCTTCAGAGCACACGCATGCACCTGCTCCATTATGTTCTCTACATTCAGCATTAGGTCCACATGGTGATGGTGTGCATGGACTGGAGGTTGGTGTCATCTCAGTGGCTAAAAACAAATTGAATTGCTGTAAAATGACATCTCACATATAGCCTTAGCGGCTCGCTGGCCGAATGTATGGAACATGCTGCACCTGAGAGAAGAGTTCTGAAATTTGGTACACTTAATCTTTAGGGTCAATGAATCGATTTGACCCGTAGTACACAATTTTAAAAAAATCCTATGAGGAGTAATGACGTCATCTTTTTTTTGTATGGGAAAAAAATTTTTTTTGTTCCAAAACCTATTGTGTGTGGTATCAAATGAAAGGCCTTGCTAACCCGATTCGAAAAATATATGACATTATAATATTTAAGTCACTTGTATAAAATTAAATAGGAAATAATTCTCGAAACATGCCACGTTTGGGCTTCTCTAGGTATGATACGGTTGATTCATTACTTATGAAATATACGTAATATAATGTGTAATATCCTCATCTCTAACCTCAAGAAAGGTACTACGGATTTTTAGTCTTTAAGTATTTTTTTTTTGAATTTTAATGTTACAGAAATTTATGAAAACACACTTAGTTGAAATTTGGCATCGAAAGTTCAATTTTGGTTACCGAGAATGATAAAAATAAAGCCAGATGAGATTTTAATTATATGTACATCATATTCGTTTTGCAAAAATAACATGTTATGTGCTTCGGAGGGCACGGTTAACCCTCGGCCCCATCGCAGTCGCTCTCTATGAATAATTAGACGGCGGCGGTCGGTCAGGGTCGATAGATAGGGGCCGAATAGTAACCATGGTTCATCGGGTCGTTCGTAGACTCAGTGTCCCACTTGACATAACAAGATTTATTAATTATAAGATGATAAATACAGATGCGAGAGGAGTTTTGGTTCATCTTTATAATTTTCATTTGTCTATACACACATTATTCCCACACCAGCATCCTTACATTTATTCCCAGGGTATCCATCACCTTCATTAGCTATTTGCCAGCAGAAATGTCCCGCCATGCTAAATATTCTTTTCCTTGAGGCCATATGTATATCTCATGTACCTATTTAAGCTGGGCTATTTTTGGTACTCCTGATGGTGTACATAAGATTTTCAAAACCTTTGATTTCTAATTGCTAGCAGGAGGGCCCAATCAAGCTGAATTATTGTTTCTTCGGAGACGTATACATATGTACCTATGGACCTTCGATTTATATTTTATAGCATACACGTCCCATCGCGCTAAACAATTTTTGCTTTGGGACTATATAATATGTGTCTCCTGTAGTTTAGCTGGGCTCTTGGAGGTGCACCTGGTGGTTCACATAAGTGTCTCCAAACCTTCGATCTATGTTTGCCAGCAGGAGCATTCCATGATGCTAAACAATTCTTGCTTTGGAGCCATAAATGTATTTCCCATTGTTTAGCTGGGCTCGTGGTTGTGCTTCTAGTGGTACACATCAGGTACTCCAGTCCCTCAAGTGGAGAAAAAAAGTAGCCTTTACCTTCTTCAATGCGATAGCAATCTTTGTACCAAATTTTATCAAAATCTGTTCAGTAGTTTTTCAGGATGCTGTCACATACAAACATCTAAACGGAAAAAATATGTAAAAATATAACTTTTGAAGCACTCGCGATTGTTTTCACACATTTTAAGTATTGAACCGGGTCTATCGCGATAATTATTTAGGTAAACCTTTATAATTTACCTGTGTCCCGACGTTTCAACACAGTTTCATGTGTTGTGGTCGCGGGTTGACTAAGGTCAGTTAAGACTGTTTTCACTCCATTGTCGAAGGTGTCACACTGTTTACGGACGCCGAAGGATGTCATTCCGTTTCAGAACGCAGGAGTCTATAAAGTACAATGCAGCTGCGGTAAATCATATATTGGCCAAACGAAGCGGACTGTCAGCGAACGGGTCAAAGAACACATCGCAGCTGTAAAAAACCGACAGATGCATAAATCAGCAATAGCAGAACACCTTCTAACATCCGGTCCGAATCATTGGATTGAACTTCATGCCCCAAAAATCCTCTCTGTGGAACGTCATTATTACCCAAGGATCGTCCGCGAGGCTATTGAAATTAAGAAAAACCCGAATAATTTCAACCGAGAGGACGGGTTTAAATTGTCATCCGCATGGAGTCCAGTGATTGACAAGTTGAAACCGCGCGATTTATCATCGGGGCAATCGTCGGATACTGTGAGTGTTGTGTGCCGGCCTAGTGCAGTGTTTACAAACAATTAATAAAATATCAAAATTATAAAGACATATGTGGGTAGCAGAAGAACTCGTCGCCCACCGCCTAGATGACATCTCGCTGGGACCTTAGTCAACCCGCGACCACAACACATGAAACTGTGTTGAAACGTCGGGACACAGGTAAATTATAAAGGTTTACCTAAATAATTATCGCGATAGACCCGGTTCAATACTTAAAATATGTAAAAACTTTTGAAACGTGTTTTGTTATCAATTTCAAAAATTCGCTGACAATTTATTTTCCAATATCTTTTATATACAGGCTTTCGACCCTCTACAACTTTATTATTATGTATAGGTTCCGTTAATTTTGCCGGTGTGTATATAATGTGTGTATAGAGAAATGATCACTTTAACCATCAATCGAAAACTTCTCTCGCATTTGTATTTATCATCCTATTATTAATAAATCTTGTTCTGAAAAGTGGGACACCGAGTCTACGAACGACCCGATGAACCATGGTTACTATTCAGCCCCTAACTGACGACCCTGACGGACCGCCGCCGTCTTATTATTCATAGAGAGCGACTGCTATGGGGCCGACAGTTAACCGTGCCCTCCGAAGCACATAACATTCTTTTTGCAAAACGAATATGATGTGATGTACATAATAATATGATTAGAATCTCATCTGGCTATATTTTTATCATTCTCGGTGTTCAAAATTGAACTTTCGATGCCAAATTTCAACTAAGTGTGTTTTCATAAATTTCTGTAACTTTAAAATTCAAAAAAAATTACTTAAAGACAAAAAATCCGTAGTACCTTTCTTGAGGTTAGAGATGAGGATATTACACATTATATTACGTATATTTCATAAGTAATGATTCAACCGTATCATACCTGGAGAAGCCCAAACGTGGCATGTTTCGAGAATTATTTCCTATTTAATTTTATACAAGTGGCTTAAATATAATAATGTGATATATTTTTAGAATCGGCTTAGCAAGGCCTTTCATTTGATACCACACACAATAGGTTTCGGAACAAAAAAATTTTTTTTCCCATACAAAAAAAAGATGACGTCATTACTCCTCATAGGATTTTTTTAAAATTGTGTACTACGGGTCAAATCGATTCATTTACCCTAAAGATTAAGTGTACCAAATTTCAGAACTCTTCTCTCAGGTGCAGCATGTTTTGAACTACCGCTAGGACTAATAGCATTATCACAAGTTACTATTATCAGGTAGGTAATACTTACATGATACAAATATCTGGATACAGTTTTGTGAAGCATCACCCGTGAAACCTTGTTGACAACTACAAATTGGTCTATGATTCACCGTCAGGCAAAGAGCATTAACTCCGCACGCGCCTTGACAAGGGTCCTTACAGCGTTCATCGACGCATGCAGTGTTGCTGGGACATTCAGCGTCGATTGTACACTCGGGTCTACAATTCGGAACCCTTCCAATATAATTAGGCAGACACGAGCAGGCAGCTTGATTTCCGATAACGCGACATTCTGAATTTGGACCACATGGTGATGGTGCGCATGGATCAACGGGTACAATGGCTAAAAATAAAATTTGTTTAAATTAGTCAATACATTTACAATCACACAATACATTAATGTGATAAGTATCACTTAAGAAAACACTCACGTTCTTCATGGGAACATCTTGTAAATGGATCACCCGTAAAGCCAGGCGTGCAGCTGCAGATTGGATTATGGGTCACCACTTGACAACGCGCATTGAGACCACATGTATTAGGGCATGGGTCGATGCACTTTTTATTGACGCAAGCCTTGTCTTGTGGGCACTCAGAGCTGACTATGCATTCTGGTCGACAAGATGGTGGAGTTCCTACGAAACCACTTTCACAAGTGCATACGCTGTGACCGTTTACTACTCGACAGAGACTATTAGGCCCACAAGGAGAAGGTCGACAAGGGTCTTGAGGTTCACGCTTATCTTCAATTACTGAAAATGAATAGTCAATCAATTTACCTATAAATGCATCAGTTTTCTATCACTAAGTAAAAACTACATAAAAATTTAAACTTACTATCGATTTCACATCTAACAAGTGGATTTCCATTATATCCGGATAGACAAGTACAGGTTGGAGAATGATTTACAGTTCTACATTCAGCGTTTATACCACATGCTCCTGGGCAAGGATCTTTGCATTTGTTGTTCGAGCAGGCCTTATTGCGATCACAGTCTGAGTTAGATACACATTCAGGGCGGCACCCGGTGTACGGGTCGCCAAAGTATTCTGGCAGGCATGCACAAGAACCAACGCCGTTCCTTTCTTTACAGAGAGCATTTGCACCACAAGGTGAAGGATTGCATGGATTGGGTGGAGCTTCCGTAGTATCTGTGGAAATAAATATGAACAAAAAATGTAAAGGTATCTCGTTATGGAATAGATGTAGATAACCGTGATGCTTACTAACAAAGACTTACATTCAATTCTGGAACATCCGCTGAATGGATCACCCGTGTAACCCGGGATACAATTACATAAAGCGACATGATTTGCTACAGAACATTCCGCATTGAAACCACAGGAGCCCGGACATGGATCTACACATTTCTCGTTTTGGCATGCAAGATTACCCGGGCACTCTGCATTGATAGAGCATTCAGGTCTACAATTCGGAGCGACACCAATATAGTTCGGTAAGCATGAGCATGCAGGCGCTTCACCGACTACTTTACACTGAGAGTATGGACCACACGGTGAAGGTAGACATGGATTCCCTTTAGGCCCCTCATAGATAGGTTCTAAGAAAGAAAACATAGAATAAGAACAATAAAGTACAAGGCAGTACAGATATGAAATAGAATGGTATAAAAATAGTAAAAGTGAGAGAAAGATATTTACATGCAAATATAAATAAATGAGTAAAGTACAATTTACAAATTTAAAGTCAAAAACTGTTTTCTTTTTCTTCTTTTTATTATAAATCGTCTTACTTTTTTCTAATTGGCAAACTACAAATGGATCGCCTGTAAATCCTGCTTTGCAAGTACAAATCGGGTTGTGATTTATAACTTGACATCTGGCGTTAACGCCACAAGTTCCTAGGCACGGGTCTTTGCATCTTTGCTGGATGCATGCTTGATGCTGAGGACAGTCCGTACTGACAACGCATTCCGGTCGACATGTTGGTGGAGAGCTTACACATCCTTCTTGACATGAACAAACGGCATGACCGTCTACTTCTTTGCAAATACTATATGGCCCACAAGGCGATGGCACGCATGGATTTGTATCTGCTACGGCAGCTAAAATTTAAGATTTAATATTACTTAACTGTACGTCACGCTAAAAACTGATTATCACTTTGTTTTCAATTTCGAATATTATACTAACGTTGTCTCTGAGGATGGCATGATGAACTTGGGTTTCCTTCGTAACCTTCTATGCAAAGGCAGACTGGAGTATGGTGTGCCACTGTACATAAAGCGTTCAGCCCACATGCTCCTTGACACGGGTCAATGCATTTGTTATTCGAGCATGATTTATCAATCGGACAATCATTATTAGTAACGCATTCTGGACGACACCCTAGATAGGGATCTCCGAAATATCCTGGTTGACAAGTGCAGGCTCCCGCAAAGTTTCTTTCTGTACACAGAGTGTTTGGTCCACATGGTGAGGGATTGCATGGATTCGTTTCATCTTCACTCGGCACTGTGACTAAATGAAATATAATGCTTAGTTTCAAGAATAGTGAGATTAATCAACCATCGAATTGATTTCGTTAATAGTGTAACAGAAACTCACCAATAAAATAGCAACCTCTGAATGGATCGCCAGTATAACTTTCGCGACAATGGCAAACTGCTTTATGATTGATAACGTTACATTCTGCGTTTGAACCGCATGAGCCTTCACAGGGACTTGTACATTTTTCTCTAACGCAAGCTAGGTTACTGGGGCATTCTTCATCGTATATGCACTCGGGTCTGCAGTTTGGTGCTCTGCCTATGTATCCAGGCTGACAAGAGCACGCAGCTGTTTCTCCTACCAAACGACATTGCGAATTCGGGCCGCATGGTGAAGGTATACAAGGATTACCTGATGGTTTTGGTTCTGGTCCTAAAATTATTTGGTAGATTTGTTTAAATAATAATTATTGAAGAGCAACAACATCGTTGTTAAAAAGCGTCTCTGATCAAATTTTTATTTGATCTAATGTTATTTGACTTATTAGTTGGTGAGTGAGTAGTATATTAGTCTTTGATTTAGATTTAAATTACTGTTATATTAGTGGTTTTAGGCTTGTGAGATTTTTTTATTTCAGGAATATCTGAAAACTCACGTTTTTCTATCGCACAATGAACGAACGGGTCGCCCACATAGTTTGGAGGGCAGCTACATAGTGCGTTATGATTTACTACTGTGCATTTAGCGTTATTTCCGCATGATCCTATGCATGGGTCCACGCATTTTTGGTTGATACAAGCTCTGTTTGGCATACATTCGCTGCTAACCATACATTCAGGCCTGCAGAATGGTGGGGAACCAAAATATTCTTCTTGGCATGAGCATATAGCATGTCCATCGTTAGCTCGACATAAACTGTATGGGCCACAAGGTGAAGGTAAACATGGATTTACCGGTCTCTCTATGATGGCTAGAAATATATTGAATTGTTATTATTATTTGTAATTAAATTTCCAACTAAAGAAAATTTTATGAATTGTAAGAACATACTTATTAGGTGACATGACGTGAATGGATTCCCTTCATAACCTGACAAGCAGGCACAAGACGGAGCATGATTATTAACGCGACATTCTGCATTCATTCCGCAAACTCCTGGACACGGATCTTTACATTTGTTATTAATACATGCTCTATCTCTGGGACAGTCAGAATTCAGAACACATTCGGGTCTGCACTCAACATATGGGTCCCCATAATAATCTGGCAGACAAGAACATGATCCAGCTCCGTGTCTTTCCTTACATATTGCATTGACTCCGCAAGGTGACGTTGAACATGGGTTCTCTATTTGCGGTTCGATTGCTATAAAAACAAACAAGTAATGTTGTAGTGCAACTAGATTACAAAATCAATTAATCTGATGTTTGTGTTAGTTACACTTACATAATATAAATGAACATCCGGAGAAAGGATCTCCAGTGTATCCTTGGTCACAGGTGCAAATAGGTACATGTTTGACTACGGTACAAGTAGCGTGGAATCCGCATGAACCAGGACATGGGTCTCTACATTTCTCAGATATACAGGCAAGATTTCCAGGACATTCGACATCTATAACGCATTCTGGTCTGCAATTTGGAGGTCTACCAATGTAATTGTCTAAACACGAGCAGACTGGTACTCCATTAACGTCTTTGCATTGTGAGTTGGGACCGCATGGACTTGGTACGCAAACATTGATCGGTATCATTGGCCCTGTGATTGAGAATACATAGTGTGAATTGAAGTTCAATCTTTACGTTATATTGTATAAATGCATTTGTTAATTATACGTTAACTTACTTTCTTCTATTAGACACCTTACGAATGGATCGCCGGTATAACCGTTCAAGCAACTGCATATTGGATTGTGGTTTACAACTTGACATTGAGCGTTAACTCCACACATTCCCGGACAGGGATCTTTACACTTTTGGTTTATACACGCAAGGTCAGGTCGACAGTCGGAGCTAACTATACACTCCGGTCGACAATTCGGCGGAGATCCGACGCACCTATCGAGGCATGTACAAACGGCATGCCCGTTAAAAGTACGACATTTACTATATGGTCCACAAGGTGAAGGGTGACATGGATCCACAGGTTCCGGTAATTCTAAAATAAATATAAGGAACAGAAAAGGAAAATATAAGATTTGAAACATAGATAATGAAATAAAAAGAGAAGTAAAGAAAGAAGATCTTACTCTGAATAGGAGTGCAAGCATGCAGAGGGTTTCCATTATATCCAGATAAGCAGTAACATGATGGTGCATGATTTGTAACTCTACATTCCGCATTCTGGCCACAAGTGCCAGGACAGGGGTCGACACATTTATTGTTGAAACAGGAGCGGTCATTCGGACAGTCAGTGTTCATGACACATTCTGGTCTGCAGCCTAAGTAAGGGTCCCCATAGAATTCATCTACACAAGTACATGAACCAGCACCATTTCTTTCCCGACATATTGCGTTTGGTCCACAAGGCGATGGATTACAAGGCTGAGGTACTTCTTTTGGAGCTGAAATTGGTTGATTGAAACAAACATGCTTTAACTATAAAATCAACATCAACATGCAGAGTATATAGATAGATAGATGTGTAGCAGACGTTTAAGTGATATTAACATGCCATTCACAATCGAATACAACTCTACACTTACCTTCGTATTCATCTCGATGACATCCCGCAAACGGATCCCCAGTGAAGCCTTCTTCGCACGAGCAGATCGGCTGATGGTTTTGCACTGTACAGCGCGCATTGAAGCCGCAAGACCCAGCGCAAGGATTGACGCAAGTGCCAGCGAGACAAGCCAGCGCAAGCGGGCAGTCTTGGTTGATGACGCATTGTGGCCGGCAGGTCGGTGGTGCACCCAGCGTGCCTGGTTCGCAAGCACACACGGCACGTCCATTTTCTGAACGACACACTGAATGAGGTCCACATGGTGATGGCAGGCACTTGTCAGGTGCAGGCTGTTCTATAACTAGGGGAAAAGTAAGTACGAATAAGTAATCATTTAAATACACTATTGATTTAGCGAACATGTATTATGTTTGTTATTTTGTACATGTTATCATGAACCTGGTGACATCAGGGCAGACACATGTACCTCTTTTGTGTATTTTCATGCAAGTAAGTAATTAGGAATATTTATATTTTTGTATATATCTATCATGTCAAAGAAATTCGTAACCATTCGAGGTTTAAAATGTTTCGATAAGTGTACCTAAAATATTTGATCTTTTATTATTAAATCTTAGAAGTCAAACTTACTCCTTGGAACACATCTGATGAAGGGATCGCCGTCTGGCAGATTTTCTGGACACGTACATATTGGGTTGTGGCCAATAACATGGCACCGTGCATAAAGACCACAGCTGTTGACACAAGGATCTCTGCACTTCAGATTGATACAAGCACGGTTTGTAGGGCAATCAGAATTGACGGCGCACTCTGGTCGGCATGCAGGAGGAGCGCCGATGTATCCAGCTCTGCAAGAGCACGCTGCGCGATCGCTGACCACGTGGCACTCGCTGTTTGGTCCACAAGGAGATGGCTCACATGGGTTTGCCGAAGGAGTTGCTGTAAATAACGAAGTTTATTTATTTATATACCTATAATTATATTGCGAGACCTTATGTTCTTAGTAAATAATGATATTAATACAACATAACTTACGTGGGCCATATACAGGTCGGCAAGATGAAAATGGATCCCCTTCGTAACCTCTGAAGCAGGTGCAAACTGGAACGTGGTTTGTCACTGTGCATTCAGCATTTACGCCACATAAGTCTCTGCATGGGTCTCTACAGTGGTTCGACAAACACGCTAGATGGTTAGGGCAGTCCGAGTTGATACTGCATTCTGGTCGGCAACCACCTGCGTAAGGATTCCCAATGTTTGGCGGAATGCAAGAGCAACGAGCTACATTATTGACAACTGTGCATACGGTGTTCTCTCCACATGGTGATGGGTTGCATGGTGTGTTCGTATTTGATTCATCTCTGGGTATCGATACGCATCCAATAAATGCATCACCTCTATATCCTTCTAAGCAGCTGCATAGCGGCGTATGACTGACAACATCACATTTAGCATTATTTCCACAAGCTCCAATACAGGGATCTGCACACTTTTCATTAATGCAAGCTTGATTCGATGGACACTCTTGACTAATAACGCACTCCGGCCGGCAGTAAGGCGGTGAACCAGAATAATTGGGCTGGCATGAACAAACTGGATGGTTTGATTTTATTTCGCACACTGAATTAGGTCCACATGGTGACGGCGAGCAAGGATTTTTGACCATTGGTCGCGGTTCGAGTACTTCTGCACATGCTACAAATGGATCTCCAGATTTTCCTGGTGGACAACTGCAGATAGGGTTGTGATTTACAACGATACAGTTAGCGCCAACTCCGCAACTACCCTGACAAGGATTGGCACATTTTTGGTTTACACATGTTTCACTTTGAAGACAATCCGAATTGCTAACACATTCTGGCTGGCACATTGGTGCTACTCCTTTATAACCTGGCAAGCATGAGCATACGGCAAAACCAGATGGCGAAACAAGGCAACGGCTGTAAGGTCCACAGGGCGACGGATCACATACTGACATACTTGGAGGTGCAATAGGAGTTGATTGACATCTCACATATGGGTCACCCGTTTGACCAGCGGGGCAGAAACAAATGGCGTGATGATTTGCCGTTTCACATTGAGCACCAAGACCACATACATCTTTGCAAGGATTTTCGCATTTGTTGTTTAAACAGGCCAAGTTCGGAGAGCAATCGCTATTAGCAACACATTCTGGTCGACAAGCTATGAAAGGATTTCCATAGAAATCAGGCAAACACTGGCAGGTGAGGGCACCATTTAAATCTCGACATACAGCATTTGCTCCACATTGTACATTGTCGCATGTTTCGTAAACAGCCGCTGAAAAATAATAGGAATTTATGAATATTTACCAATAGGCCAATACTATAGATGAGTTAAATATTGTTATCATTGATTTATACTCTCTCTTTATACTTACGTTTTGTTGTTGGTTTACAATGTTCGTAAGGGTTTCCTTCAAATCCGTTTATACATCTACAGATGGGATCATGATGGTAAACAGAACATTCTGCGTTGACTCCACAAGATCCTGGACATGGGTCCACACATCTGTTTGTTACACAAGCTCTATCAAATGCACAGTCTGAGCTTAACAAGCATTCGGGTCTGCACGCAAGATTGTTTGCAGCATTAGGTCCAGCACATGGGTCGCAAATGGCAAACTGGTTACCGTATGTATCACAAGGTGCACTTGGATCGCAAGGATTAGGTGCGCATGGTTGTATTGTAGTATTATCAGGTATAACAATGATTGCTGAAAAATAAAATGACATGCAGTTAAACACATTTGTTTCAGTTCATAATACAAAACCTACACATTAATAAAATCATAATTTTTTTTTACTTACGTTTATAAATACATTGAACCAAAGGATCCCCCATATATCCATCCCGGCATAAGCATGATACTGTATGATCGGAACATACGCATTCGGCATTGATGCCACATACGTTGCTGAAGGAACATGGGTCCACGCATTTCTGGTTTAGACAAGCTTGGTCTGAAGGACATTCAGAATTCATCATACATTCCGGTTTACATTCTATTGTAGGATCTCCGAAGAAATCAGGAGGACAAGAGCACAGAGCTTTGTTACCCACATCTTGGCAAATGGCATTTATACCACATTGAACTTTACTGCATGGCTTTATTACTTTCGATTCTTCAGGTATAAAGCAACAAAGTAGAGGATTTCCTACCCTTCCTTCTTCACAAACACAAACTGGGTGATGAGATTCCACGTGACATCTAGTATGCAAACCGCAAGCTCCAGGACAAGGGTCTCTGCAAGTGTACCCAATGCAAGCCTTATTTGATGCACATTCGTCGTCCACTTCGCATTCTCTTGAGTGACAACCGTCCAAACCATAAGGATCTCCTGTTGTACCTTCTGCGCACAAACAGGTCGCTTGTCCATTATAGTTGCTTTGACATATTGCTTGTGGTCCACATGGGTTGGGAACGCAGGGACTTCTTTCTGGTTGACATCCAACACGCGGATCGCCAATATAACCCACTTTACAGAAGCACATTTCAGAACCACTACTAACATAACATTCAGCATAAGGACCACAAGGACCTGGTTTACAGAGTACATCAGGTGGTAGGTAAGGTGCATGATTGCAGGATTTATACGGATTGCCTATCGTATTTTCAGGACAGTAACAAGAAGGAGCTCGATTTGGATCACAAAGTGCTCCTATTCCACAGTTGTTCGGCTCGCAAGGATTACGTGCTTCAACACAACCTCTTATTGTGTTTGGACTTTCTATGTACCCATCTAGACAAGTGCATTTCGAAAAGCCATTCGGCAATACTATGCATTGTGTATTAGGCCCGCAAGGTGATGGGTTACATGGATTATTAGGTAGTCTGCATGGCTGTCGTGGTGGATTTCCTTCATAGTTTGGCAAACAGAAGCATGCTGGTTTGTTTTCTATTAATCGGCATCCTGAATATGGGCCACAAGGATTAGGTTCACACTCGTTACCTTCTGGAACTGAAACAAAAGCAAATACTTGTGTCAAATATAAGTTATAATTTCTAAAAGTACCTGGTTGACCGAGATTGCTCGGTTCTTCATCAGATGGCGTTTTTAATATATAATAAGCAACAATTTTTGGAAAATAAAAGTTATCTAGATGCATTTATCGTCCTCGAAAACCTATATATTTACGAAACTTCGTGAAAATCGTTGAAGCCATTTTCGAGCGATGGATATGCTCTTATAAAGGAATTAGATAAACTTTGGTACCAAAAATTCATGTAAGTTGACTGATATACTTACTGCAATTTACAAATGGATTTCCAGTTAGCCCTTTTGGACAGAAACAAATAGGACTGCCATTGTCGTTTTCACACAGTGCATTCGTGCCGCAAGGGTTTGGTATACAAGGGTTTGATGGAGGATCACAGCCAATCATAGGGTTGCCTGTGTAGCCCTGAAGGCATTTGCAAGAAGCACGATGGTTAAGGACGTCGCAAATAGCATTGACACCGCAACGACAAGGCGATCCACATTTTCCGTTGATGCATGCTTCCGTATTAGCACATTCGTTGTCAGATCTGCATCCTTGACCTAAATAAAAATGTATAGTTAATTAAACGATATTATACATACTACATTCATTTATGTTATAAAGCAGGTATAAGAAATTAAAGTGTGAGCAACTTACTTTGGTAACAGCCGAGGTAAGCATTGCCAATAAAACCAGGATAGCATTTACATTCCATGCGATGGTTCACTGGTATACATTCTGCATTTTCTCCACACTCGTTGCCAGCACAAGGGTTTCTGCATACCCTATTCATTCTATCACACAATAATTCTGGAGGGCAATCTTCGTTGTATTGGCAAACAGAATCCGAAGTAGTTACTAAAAATAGGAAAATGTGTTATATACCAAAAAAAAGGTATGTTAAGAAACTAAAAAATCCTTTATGTCATTTACTTACCTGGCGTACATCCGACGTATCCATTTCCTTGGTATCCATTTTCGCAACTGCAATCGGAGCCATGGTTTGTGTTGATACAAACCGCGTTTGGTGCGCATGGGTTGTGTATAGAACATGGAGGCTGACATGCATTATTTATACAAGCCTCAACCAACTGACAATCTTCGTTTCGAGTGCAACCAGCTGAGTAAAACGAGAGACTTATTGTATTATACAATATACAAGTTAACAAACGTGCAATCGAAAGTGAGAAGTACAAAAGAAAAGGACAAGTCTCATAGAAAAAGATAACTGTAACTATTTATACGTGTATATAAAGTAAGTAGTTGTTCCGAAGTTTTGCCATCATTGCATCAAGAGTTTGATTTGCATTATTTTAAATTTAACTTTTGTAACCATAACCATTGTAGTTCTTAGATAATGTTTAGTGACCATATTATTTTTAGACCTTATAGTTAATTTGGAATAAAACATCGTATTATAATATAATATAACAATGTTGACATATAATATGATGCAAATTTTAACTAACATAATTTACATAATTAAAATAATATTTTGGTACTATATTAAGTAGTATGTTCTGCCATTCAATCTAACATCATATTATGTGTCTCAAAGCTAGTAAGTAGGTAATTAGTTGATTGCTTACTTATTTTAGGTGAACATTTAACAGCGGGATCTCCATCGTGCCCGGCAGGACACGAACACATAGGCCTCTGTTTGATTGGGTGGCACTTGGCTCCGATACCACACACATTGTCAAACTCGCAAGGGTTTTGGCATAGACCCATAAAGCAGGCCTCCGTTTCTATACAATCTCGATCAGAGTGACAAGGCTCTGGTGCCTTAGCTGTCCCGGGTGATTCTAGTATGTTACATGTTACATTAGTTAGTGTGTTACATTATAAAAAATGTTAAAATGTATTTATAAATATTTACAAGGATTACTATCTTTGGCTAAGAATTTATGTACATATTCATTTGTCCGATAAAATGCCATAGAACTGTAAAAATTTACTACATCTATTACGCAATCTATTTCATAGTATTTCTACATATATGGTATGCAAAAAAAATACTCAGATGCATACCTCTCACACAGGATTCCTCATTGGCATCGTCACATACGCACACTGCAGCATGGTTGACCACTTTACACGGGGTGTTCTTTATACATGGATTCTGCATCACCTCACAAGGGTTTTGACAGACTCCTTTCATGCACGTCTTATCCGGCGGGCATTGTGAATCCACCTCACAGTCAGTCGTAGTAATTTCCGTAGATGTCGTAGTAGAGGTTTTAGTCAATGTCATGTCTGTTGTGAGAGTAGAATCTGGCCAAGCTGTTATGTCTACATCTTTCCTACGAGAAGATAAGTTATCGGTAGATGTACTTAAATTAGGAGCTATTGTAGCCTGTTGTGCCTGTTCTGTTATAGTTATATCCATAGTAACCCTTAAAGATTCATGTGGAGTTGTTTCAGTTGTTATTTCACTGTAGTCGCTATGTGAAATAGTGGAAAATCTGTCACCATTACTCGTGTGCGTGGTTCTTGATAACATTTGGGGTGTTGTTGATTGCTTTGGCGAATACGATGTTGTTTCAATGTCCTCTTGAGTAGACGAAAAACTACTATTTTCAATATAATGAGAGGTGGTTTCATAGTTAGTAAAACTATTTGGTACTATTTCTGTTGTAGTTTCGATATCAATTGCCTTTGTAGTTTGCCTCTCAGCGAAAGGATATTCTGTATCCAGCGTGCCACCTGAACTAATACTATCTGTAGGTACAGTAAAAACCTTAATATCTGAATCAGTAACAACTACTTTCTTTAGAGTTGTAATTTCAGTAGTTGTAGACGGTATATAAACAACTCCCTCAGTTACAGTAAATGAAATATCCGAGGGCTCTTTTTCTGTTGGTTCTTTGACAGAGTGGGTTGAAATTTCACTTCGACTTGTCACTGTGTCTGTTACAGTAAACTGAATTTCAGTATTTAATAACGGGTTTTGAGTACTAGTAGCGAGAGTATTTTCTTCTATGCTAGATGATGCTGGCAATGAAGCTGTGGTAGAGGATTCCGCCACTGCAGTCAACATTTTATTAACATCACCATTCGTTGACTTGTCGGGATTGGTGGTTGCAGTTATTTTTGATTCAGGCGAAACTTCATAGGTTGGAATTCTAGTTTGTGGCTCTGTAACAGCGGATTTGTCTGTCGTTTTATGTACGTTTGTTTCTGTTACTAGATCGTAGCTAAGGGTCATATTATTCACTACTTCGATTGGTTGTTTCGTTCCACTGACACCAGATTCTGTAGTAGATGCAATATGATCATCAATATTTATAGTGGTTGTTTCAACTACTACACTTTCAGTGCTAAGAAATTCTGTGGAATGTGTTCTTTCTTTATTTTGTTCTAATTGTAAAGTTGTTGCTGGTACTGTGGTACTGCTTAAACTTGACTGTGTAACTTTCTCGGTATTTTTTACTTTACCATCGTATGGAGTTTCAGTTACTGTAGATAAATCTGATTGTAAACTTGTCGATGTTATAATAACTTCATTTGGTGCGGTGGGTTCTGTCGTTGATTCAGATTTGTTGAAACCTATTGTTGTCGTAGATGTTCCTTCATTGGATAAAAGTGTTACAGAATCTGACGTTAATTTTTCGGTTATAATGTCAGATGTCATAGTAGTTACTGTGCTTGGTTCAGCGGTAATATTATTTGAAGATAAATGTTTTAATCCTATTTCTATATTTGTTAAAGTTGTTGTTTCCGTATAACTTTGGGGTTTGGAAGTTGTAACTGTGTATTTATCAAATAAAAATTCTTGATACTTGTTTGTTGTACTTCCGGGCAAATTGTTCATTTCAGTAGTTTCTTGTGTAAAGTCTGTAGTTTTCTTGTTTTGCTTTGCAAGAAACTCAGATACTGAAACTTCTTCAGTTTGCTGTGTTACAGAAGCTGGTTTGAAAGTGGTTTCATCCGAAGAACTAACATCTGTAGTTGTCATGTTTTTTCCATCTTCCTCTGAATAAGAAAAAGTTGTTGTAATTCCTGTTACACTTCCTGCTATACTCTTTACTGTTGTAGTTTTATATTCAGTTTGAGATTTAATATGTTTGTCTGTGAAATAAGGCATTGATTCTGTTACATCATTTATAAAGTCAGTTGAAACTTCGGTATTATCATAAATTTTTGTAGTCGATCCCAAAGATGATCCTGTGGTAGTAGCTGAGTCGTCGATTTCGTTGGGTGTTGTATTTGTGGATATTTCAGTATGTATCGTAGACTCATATTTTAGTCCATCAGATACAGTAGTACTTTGTTCTAAAAGATAGGGTTTAGTTTTACTTTCCCAACTTCCAGGTTCAGTTGTCGAAGATGGAGGTGTTTTAGTAGTTTTTGGTGGTAATATTGATTCAGTAATAGAATCATCGATGTATGTGTCACTGATGTCTGTGGTTCTTTCCTTGTGCATATCCATATTAGTAGTTTTACTTGTTGTAGTTTTTGAGCTAAATGAATCGAATTCATTTCTATCAGTACTGTCAGTCACTGTTGTTGTTGATTCACCTTTTGTTGTGCCAGAATAATCAGCGTCCGAAAAATCTTGCGGTGTATCAGTGATTTCGGTTGTATTTATTGTACTTTTTTCAGATAAACTAGTTGTGGAAGTGAGAATAATGTCATGATTAGTTGGGTTTATAGTGTAATCTGTTGTTGTAGAAGTTTCTTTTTCGAAAGGTGATGGTGTACTTTTATTATCTGTTGAAAATTCTGTGTCTGTGATAGTAGTACTTGCTGATTCATTAATTGTTTGTATTTTTTCGGTTGCTTGGTTTGATGAAATAGTTGTTTCAAATGTTGTACTCTTATCATCTGACATGGGTGTGATATTTGCAATTGTTTCTTCGATTTTCACAGTTTCAGTCGGCAAACTTGAATACTCTGTAGATTGCTTGAATCCTAAAACTGAAGTTGACTGCTCAATACCATCAGTAGATGATCTTACTCCATCCATACCTGCAGTATAAGTTATAATTGGTGTGGTAGCGACAGTAGACACATCAGTATTGGCAGTTTCAGTTGGCAAACTTGTAACCTCTGATGATTTCTCTGTTCCTAATGTTTGCTTAAAAACTGGAGTTGACTGCTCAATACCGTCAGTAGATGATCTAACACCATCCATACCTACAGTATAAGTTGTAATTGGTGTGGTAGCGACAGTAGACTCATCAGTATTGGCAGTTTCAGTTGGCAAACTTGTAACCTCTGATGATTTCTCTGTTCCTAATGTTTGCTTAAAAACTGGAGTTGACTGCTCAATACCGTCAGTAGATGATCTAACACCATCCATACTTACAGTATAAGTTGTAATTGGTGTGGTAGCGACAGTAGACTCATCAGTATTGGCAGTTTCAGTTGGCAAACTTGTAACCTCTGATGATTTCTCTGTTCCTAATGTTTGCTTAAAAACTGGAGTTGACTGCTGAATATCGTCAGTAGATGATCTTACACCATCTATACCTACAGTATCAGTTGTGATTGGTGTGTAAGCGGCAGTAGACTCATCGGTATTGACAGTTTTAGTTTGCAAACTTGTAGCCTCTGATGATTTCTCTGTTCCTGAACTTTGCTTATGAAATGAAGTTGTATGCTCAATACCGTCAGTAGTTGATCTTACTCCATCCATACCTGCAGTGTAAGTTGTAATTGGTGTGGTAGCGACAGTAGACTCATCAGTATTGGCAGTTTCAGTTGGCAAACTTGTAACCTCTGATGATTTCTCTGTTCCTAATGTTTGCTTAAAAACTAGAGTTGACTGTTCAATACCGTCAGTAGATGATCTTACACCATCCATACCTACAGTATAAGTTGTAATTGGTGTGGTAGCGACAGTAGACTCATCAGTATTGGCAGTTTCAGTTGGCAAACTTGTAACCTCTGATGATTTCTCTGTTCCCAATGTTTGCTTAAAAACTGGAGTTGACTGCTGAATACCGTCAGTAGATGATCTTACACCATCTATACCTACAGTATCAGTTGTGATTGATGTGTAAGCGGCAGTAGACTCATCGCTATTGCCAGTTTCAGTTTGCAAACTTGTAACCTCTGATAATTTCTCTGTTCCTGAACTTTGCTTGTAAAATGAAGTTGTATGTTCAATACCGTCAGTAGATGATCTTACTCCATCCATACCTGCAGTATTAGTTGGAATTGGTGTGTTAGCGACAGTAGACTCATCGATATTGACATCGGTATTTTTAGTCTCCAAACTAGTAAAGCCTGATGAACTTGTTGTGAGACTATAACGTGATGTCGTTTGTTCGATTTTCGTAGTAGATGTTTGGATGCCAGCTTTTTTTGAAGTAATATCTGTAAACATAGTGGTTTTATCCTCATCTCTTTCAGAACTAGTTTCAGTATCTGAAGTGGAAACTCTGTTATTTTCTATAATACTATTATTTTTGCTTGTATATTCCGTCTTATTTGTCTTTTTCATTTCTGGAATGCTAATCAAGTTTGTATCTGTGTAATTATTAAGCTGCCTTTGATTTTCTGGATTCTTCGTGTTTTTATTTTCGATAGCAGGCGTAGATGAAC